>JAULBS010139506.1:0-12815 GCA_032355785.1 Symmetromphalus regularis | reverse complement strand
TCCAATAGCCGCTGATAAGATTAAAAATCAATGTGCTCTAGAGGCGTCGTTAAATAAAACAATCTTTACTTTTTTTTCCCGATAGCCGCTATAATAAGATAAAAATCAATGTGCTCTAGAAGCATCGTTAAATAAAAACAAACTTTACTCTTTCAGAAAGGTCATTTCACATAAAACAATTATTCCAGTGATATTTGACGATGAAAATCATAACATTTGACTTGAATACCAACAAACAGAACATGTCTTTATTTGCGCGTTTTCCTTGCCTTATTTACCAGGTAAGGATGCAGTAACGGCTTACCTTGGCCAATTCATATTTACCTGTGAAACACACACAACCAGATTTCACAACCACACGTCTCCGCATCGATTCGCTTCTCTGATACAACACAATCAGACACTTACACGGTTGACATTTCCGTGTATTCGAATACAGACGTCATATTTTATACAAAACCTTGACCCAGACCAAGAGGAGCAAATACGGTAAATCTAGTCTTTGCCAATCATACACAGATAAACGTGTTGTCGTACAGTTCTCTTTGAGAGAAAGGTTTTAAAAAATATCTCAATCGAATAATTTACAAGATATTGTTAGTACAACTTTTTAGTTTATTATGAAGAAAGTGGCCAACATAGTATGGGATTTGTATTTAAAATTTCTTTTGGTTTTGTATCTGTCAAGGACAGGATTTTTCAATAGTATTTCTATAATATTTATTGTCATGAGCCTAGTTGGTCCAACGGTAGAACGTCGAATTCTCAAGCTGATGACAGTGGTTTAAAACCAGTTGGAGGCTGACTCACACTTGACTACATATCAGAATTAAAAAATGTTTCACATCCAATTAATAAATCAATGTGCTATGGTGGTGTCGTTAAACAAAAAGAAACCAATCGAATAACTTACAATATTAATTAGTTGTGGGTCAGTGCAAGAGGCAGACCGACAGACAGACAGACAGACAGTTTATTAAAGTCTCACCTCATTACAACAATACAATATAAAAATATAATCGTTACAAATAATAAAATTGTAACCAACCACTCTTTACTGAGTTTGAGAGAGGTGCATTCCTACCCATTGAGAGTGGATGTCGTGGCAACATAATTATACATGTTGTTTTCAATTACATTTCTTCTGGGTTTTTTCTCCAAACGTCTGTTTTCCCCCACAATCAGAGAAGTAATGATATAAAAACTGTTTGCCAAGGGTGTCTGTATGAACGGCCACTACGCTTGGTGTAGAACCAGGTAAAATCCGTCAAACAAGGCCTTGCTTGAAATACCTCTCCCGTCATTTATTTCAGCCTCTATCAGCTGTGTACATATTAAAGACGGATGTACGAATTTTAGAAGGGAGGTGCGATTTTTTTTTTTATCATTGGAAAGAGGTCATAAGTTAAGTACGAATAAATTATAATTCAAAAAAACCAAACTGCCTAGTCCCTCAGGATCCTCAAAAAAAAAAAAAAAGGTCTGTTGTTTCAGGCTCAGGGTCTGCGGAGCCGGAGGGCTGGTAGGCCCACACCCCTGCCCCACTGTTTTTTGGACAACTAATAAAAAATAACTAGGGTGTTTTTTGGGGGTGAGGGGGTTGAGGTAGTGAATAAAAATATTTTCAGACTTGGTAACAAAATAAAATGGCCGAAAACCGAAGAGTTTTCGGAGTATGTGGGGGTTGAGTCCAATAGCTGGTTGTCAAAATTCGACCTCCCCCCCCCCCCAACATACACATTTTCAAATGCACTCCGCACACATTTTCAAATGCACTCCGCGGGCCCTGAGGCTTTGTGGAAGTGAACATAAAAGTTTCAAAACCCTACCCGTCATTTGTTTCATCTTGTGTCTACAGTTTTATCATTAAATCACACTGTGACTTTTTAGACCCAATATTTATTAGTTTTATGCTCGGGGATGTTAAATATTTTCTATTTCCCTGTTTATTCAGTGCAGGCGTGGAAACATGTTTTAAGGAAAGTGGGGTTCAATTGGCCATTTTTTTTTCTTCCCATTTTTAAGACATTACTAACTATTTAAAATATGTGGGAAATGTATATACATAAGTATAGTAAAAAGATATATATAAAAGATGTGTATAACATCCCTTTCTGCTCATTTCCTATTTTTTTTTATGCACGAAGTAAAAAATCGTTTCTTAAAAAAAACAAAGTGTGGTTAAAGCACCTCCCCCCTCCCCCCGTGTGTTCGCTACTGCAGTGTACACTTAACATTTAAAAAACGACCTTTGTTTTGTTCTCTGTCAGCAGTGTACATAGTCGGTTCCAGGGAAGATACAGAATAACCCCCTTTTTTATTATTGTTGTACAAAATCTGTCCAGTGCGCACCCCTTTTTGACTATCCTTTTACAAATCCCTGTATCCGCCCCTGGTGTACATACAGCCATCCCCCTCACCTCAAACAGGTTTTTTCCCATCAATACCTTTCATATTTGCCTGATTTCTGTTCAATTGCTTCCCCCCCCTCCTCACCACAATATAAAATGTAACCCCTTTGCAAAATCCTGACAACGTCAGTTTGCACACGTCACTTTAAAAACGTGCCTGCTTCAGCCATGTCACATATCACATAAATATCTTCCGCGTTCAACACCCTCATAAATATTCATATCATAACACGCAGTCCAAATGACTATTTCACTAAATGACTCATCAATGATTAATATAATATTTGATGCAACAGATGCCAACCCAACCAATTACGAAAATATCCACGGCAAAATAAATGCTGTGGAGAAATGGTGTCCACTGTATTTGCCACGGCAATTTTAGCGTAAAGTATTCTTTATTTTTAATAAGAAAAAATACATCTGGAAAGTTATTATTTTAGTCCGCTGCAAAAAAATGTGCCGCGGAGAATGCAAAACTCCGCGACAATCTCCTCGGCATTGCCGATTGCCGCGGTCTATTTTATAGGTTCGGAAGTATATACACGGTATATATTTGAATGGGAAGACTGCCTGTTAAGACAAGTGGCTGCTTTATACAGGTTACGTTTAACCTTAATGTTTTTTTTTTTTTGTTGAAAATATAAGATTTTTGAAATGCCTTTTCAGACATTTTTACATCACTTCGGTATATTTGTGCTACAAGACAACATGGCTAATTGTTACATTGATATCATAAACAGAAATATTGGATAAGATTATTATTTAGGCAATTTATTAAAAATTTTATAAGCAAAACGCGGAAGTTTAATCATAATTTTATAGGCATCCCCTTATCCAAAAAGTGGAAGGATGTGTCCCGCCACCATCCTTCCCCAGAATTAACAGGCCTGACTGTTATAAATACGCGTGCACAAGTTTTTGCAGAACGGGGTACATAATACTAGTATTATTATATAATAGCATCTGCCCTGAATGAAGGGGAAGCATTAAATAAATCTTTGAGCAGGTAAGTAAAGTTCGATCCACGAAACCACACCCCTATCACGCGCATGTCCTATAAAGTGTGGACTTTATAAAAGATTCGAATCTAGCTGAATTAATAAAACAGGAAGCTGACCACGAAATACTTATTGCTTATTAAAGGTAGCCGCCCAGGTCCGCACATTTACATTTTACAAAAAGAAGGAGCCAATATTTTCTGTTCGAGGATACAGGTCAGGTCTTTTCATATATTCCAGAAACAAATGCACGCACACAACTGACGTTTGTACCAATTTAATTCTCCTGGGATAAACAAATTAAATTGCATATTTGTTGGGTAGTAGGCAGGGAAGAACATTTTAAAAGTTTTCTTTTACTCTCTGTACGTCGAAAAACACGTTATAAAGTGCAGACACGCTCTATTTGGTTAAAAAGCTCTGTGCTAGAGTTATGATGAATGTTTTCTTTGTACGCGAAGAGAATGGTTTTGTTTTTTAAATTATTATTATTATTTTTTTAAAAGAAACCCGAGTTCAGGCCTTTTATTATTAAATATGTTAAAATACAGACTTTAATAATATTTAGTTTTAGTTTTTAATATGTTATACGCTTTTCTTTAAGGAAATATGTTATTTAACACATTATGACCTCCCATAAAAATGTTTGCACATGCTCCTATTTATATGACGTTACTATGATGTTAAATAGATCTCCAGACATTAAAACTTAAAGTTTTATAAATGAAGATATAAGCACGATGCTAAAGAGATCGATTTCCCCACCACTGGTAAAATGGCCAGTTCAGTCGTTTAAAAACTTTAAATATATATATGCATTGTACAGGACGGTCGGAACGATTGTGACATTGGGGCGGCGGACTAGCGAGGTTGAGGGTTAAAAGGGTCCAGGACCATGCTCTCCCGGAAAAAAAAAAAATAGATTCTGGAAAAACGATTTTAATGGCTTCTGGACATATTAGGGCAGGGACCACCACCCCTACCGCCCCAGTTCCGGTGGCCGTGTTTTATATAAGTTTCTAACTCCCTGACCCATCCTTTGACTATATATAGCATACGATGTAGCAAAGTCATCATAGATAGCACATATACGCACGAATTACTACTTGGTATGAACCATTTATTTATCCGTGCGAACAGATTATTTCTATTTTTAGCATATCCCCTTAGGGTCTCCAAAGAATACCCATAAGAAATAGGGAAGCAAAACCTCACCCTGCTGACCTTTTAATTTATACCATCATTCTAAAAATAAATAAAAATAGTTATATCTCTATAATCAGGGAAATAAAATCTCGCCCTGCTAATCGTTTAATTCATACCATCATTCTAATAATAAATAAAAATAGTTATATCTCTGTAATCAGGGAAATGTTGTCGATGACTGCTTGAATATTCTCTTTTATTATCCTCAGGACGTGGCTATTACAGGGAATTATATCTAAATCCCATAAGCCTAAAGCAAATAAACTATACCATACTATCTGATAAACTAAATCGTGACATTCCTAACGTTTGTATTTTTATCTCTTGTATTTCCTATGTTAGAATGATATGAATTAAAGTTGCATACTCATAGTTTGATATTTATTTTAGAATGATATGAATTAAAGTTGCATACTCATAGTTTTATATTTATTTTAGAGTGATATGAATTAAAGTTGCATATTCATAGTTTGATATTTATTTTACATAGTCATAAGAACACAATGCAGCAACTTATTCTAAATGTTAAACTGTATACATGAATTTCTTATTAAATTTATATTTACTCTCTCAATCACTTTCTTAACAAACTCTAGCTAGCAGAATGAAATATATTTTTCTACTTTCATAGAGATGATAAACCGAATAACCCTTTCAGGCCCGTACGCTGTATTTTCTTTAGGGGGTGCGTTTATGAAGGGCCGAATGTTTTATTTTCGTTTTTAATGTTATCTAGTAAATTAGCGTGAATCAAAATTTGCATTTACGGATCTCAGCAGACTAAAGGGGGTGAGTGCGCACCCGTCGCACCCCCACCCCTTGCGCACGAGCCTGCCTTTGTATCGTTTCACCCTTTCCCAATTTCTTCTGTTTAAAGTTATTGGCAGCTACAGGCGTAACCAGCGCGGGGCGACAGGGGCACTCGCACCTGAATATAAGGGTGAAGGAATGCAAAATTCTTCAGGCGTATAATGACTGTTAAGAAGATAGGGGTGCTAAAAGTATTCTTGCCCCCGGGCGATAGGGACACTTGCAATGCCACTGTTGGCAGTCATTTGAGGAAAGATTCCTGTAATGTAAGCTTAAACGCATAGTCCCACGGACCCTTGATCTAATTAATTTCCGAACAAAGAATTAATTTTAAATATAAACATTTGATTTCTTCATAGAAATACTTCATTCAGCTACTAACATAACCACCGCATCTCGCTTATTATCAATATTAAAAAAAAATAGTGTATTATGGTCACGGATAAATAAATCGAAAAGAAATAACGTTTTTTCCCCCTCCGTTGAAGGTGTGACGTACATATTTCGAGTCACGTGACGGGTATTCCCCCGTTAGCCGTTATTTTAAAATTTCTGAATATTTTTGTGGCTGCAAAAACATTTCGTATCAATTTATTTCGCGTCACGAGGAGTTCCGATCTTGAAATTTGACATTTTTAAATGTGAAAAAAATCGATCGACTCGACATGGAATTCCCTATACCATGGTTCAGTTGAAATCCCTTGCGTGATATGAAAACGAGATCTAGTATAACAAATGCATGTAAGTTTCAATGGTAATCAATATTTAGACCACAATCTCAGTATCGGCTCCAACCCAGAGTGAGTGCTCCGCAAGACTCAGGGGGTAGGTACATGCCACTTACCTCGACCAGTGGTCCACAACTGGTTTAACGAAGGCCGTGATATGTGATATTCTGTCTGTGGGATAGTGTATATAAAAGATCTCATGCTGTTTATCGATAAGAGTAACCTCCTGGACATACAGCACAGGAAGCTGAGTTGTGTGCCCTGGACAGCGTGCTTGAATCTTAATTGGATATAAACACGAAAATAAATACAACCAACCAACCAACCAACCAAGGAATAATTAAAATATATATATATAATAAAGAAATGGGGACTGGCCGTATTTATGTATTTTATTACTAAAATAACGTTAAATTATTGATAACGTTATAATACGCCTTTAAGCCTATATTATAGACAAGAAAAGAACAGGAGATTGGTGTGTACCTCGGACAGAAAATTTGGCGGAAATTCCCGAACACACCACCCCGTCATCATGCCTCGCCAACAACCGAAAGGGAATCGGACCAACACGTCCATCAATTCCAGCATGAACAGCAAAGAGATCATGAATGTGTTGCATCCGCAAAATAGCAACACCGACTGGATTCGTAAGTTTCCGATAGGATTCGTAAGTTTCCGACTTGATTCGTAACTTTCCGACTGGATTCGTACGTTTCCGACTGGATTCGTAAGGTTAATTAAGTCGGAATTAAGAAAAAAAAAAAAAAAAATATATAACCTTTAAAATTCCACTTTTAATACAAACCCCAAAGGCGTTTTTAATACAAACCCTTGTTTGGCCACCAATTTTTATTTTGTTTCCTATTATAATTTGATCGTCGCTAACATGGCAGACGAATCTTCATCAAGGGCGAAAACCGCTTCCTGGAAGTTGTCGGACGGAGGATGTGCCCCCCCCCTTCCTATACCCCCATGATTGACGCCATTATAGACCCCCGGTATACTTACGTATGGTTTAGTGTTACATTGATACAATAAATAGAAATACTGGTAAAGATTATTATTTAGGCATTTTAATTTCAAAATTTCGAACCAAAAAGTGAGTGCGGGATAATTATGTTCAAAAAGTGGGGGTTGTGTCCACCCCCGCCACCCTTTAAGCCCATGTTTGGAACCCATTTCAATATTTACAATCTTAAAAATAACCTTGAACCTTTCCTTCAAACATTTCTGCCTCCATCCCCTGAAACCTATGAATGTTTATTTGTTTTGATGCAGTTAGTCTGTGTCGCGGTGATGTCATCACGGACTCGGGCAAAAGAATACAGATTTTCAAAGTGCTGACCTTGACCTTGCTACCGATCCTGGGCCTGTGGGGATTCACTGTGTATGGATTGTTCGACAGCCTGCAGGGAAAATCCAAAATGGAACAGGTATGCATGATGATGATGATTCTAATGATGATGATGCATGATGATGATGATATTAGTGGTGAATGTAATGATGATGTTGATAATGACTTTGTTGGTGATGATGATGGTGGTGATCATAATTGTAATGATGATGATGATGTTGGGGATTGGAATGATGATGGTGATGTTGGAATGATGATCATCATATTGATGATGATGGCTGTGGTGGTGATGATGATAATAACGATTGTTATGATCTCAAATGAAATCACAATTTCTAGTTAAGATCCCTAAGTATAACAGTGATTTGTTTTTATTTCCAGACTCAAACAGCAGTTAAAATCAGTGTAGAGATTGGGAAGTTCCTCGACAGAATCCAGCGAGAGCGAGATATGTCTGTTTTGTACCTCAGCATCCTCGGACCCCAGACGAAAACGTTCCTCCTCAACGAATACCTGCTCACCGACCAAGCCCTAGACCAGCTCACCAGCTGGCCACTTATAGAGAAAGAGACGTCAGTATTCCATTCAAAAGTTAAATTCCACACTTTCTTGAGAGAGCACCGCCAACTACTGAATCCGAAGAATTTCGATCTCTTCGTTGAAATCGCTTTCTACAATTCCCTTATAGAACCGTTTGTCGAATGGCTGTACGACGCCATTACAGAATCCAAAATGGCGTCCATGTGGAAAATATTGGTCTCGTATCAAAAGATAGTTACTGGTATGGAACAAATTGGGATAGAAAGGGCTCTAGGAGTCGTGTTTTACGTAAATGGTGGATTTCCAAACAAAAACATATACGAAAACTACAACAGCAACGTTAATGTCTTCAAATCCAACTATCGGTCAGCCATTTTGTACTCCAATCAAATTAACTCGATCTTTCAAAAGGGCGTGTCGAAAATGGAAAGGAATCTGACGGAAGTTATCGAGTTGTTCCGACACGAGATTCAGTATTCCGAAGGTGTGAGCCCGTCAATCGTCAAAGCCCAGTGGTGGTTTGACAACATGACGCTTTATCTGGACACTCTACGCATCATGCAACAAGACCTGGCTCTGATCATCAATGACGAGGTGGAGCTCGTTATCCAAGGAGAGGAAAGGTACGTTGAAAACGGTCTGATGAAACACCGAAACGGATCGATGAAACACCGAAATCAGGGTTTTACGTTTAAGGCGCGCGATCGCGCTCGCGCCCCCACCGCGCCCGTAGATTTCGACCAAGGACCGTGAATAATCGTGCTCAAAAAATACCATCGAGTTCGGTAATTCTCGATTTTTGCGAAAATATCCGAATATAATTAGAATTGATCACATAAAAAAGTTTCATCGTTTTAAATTATCACAAATATTATAAATAAATCGACCCAAAATATGTAATAAATTTTCAACTCGAGTAATTGTCGGAGAATTAGAACAAAAAATAAATAAATTAAAAAACGTCCGTTTTTCCCCCCCATTAAATCGACTGGTGGTCGTCTCTGCGGTAAAATTAATTTGGCGTAACACGTACAAATATTAGTGTATTGTTTCCAAAATGCGGATGGAATATCCATTTAATTAATAAACTGCGCTATTTGGAGACAAGTAATTACGTTTCCGGAGAAAATAGGAAATTCCGTTTCAGATAGGTTTTTCCAAGATTCCGTTATCACGACAAATCAGTGCCTCTAGTATACCAAATATGAATACTGTACATGCCAACACTAACTCCCCGATGATGATGACATGAACAAACACCCTCACAGAAATTATGATTTATAACTGATACACAATGCTAATTATTGACTCTCTGGCCAAATGTATCAATGATTCTGAATCAATTGAATCATTCAAGTGATTTTATGGAAAAAGCTCTCCATCACTTCTGTAGGGGTGTGATTATGGAGAGTGAAAAAGCTCCCCTGAACCTTACTTGGGGAGTGATTTATAGCTCTCCTCTACTTTCCAAATGTGAAACCCTGCGAAATGCAGTGGCGTAGCTTCCATTGAGGCAATGAGGCAACTGCCTCACTAGATTTTTTAGCAGAACATTTTTTTAATGTGATATATATTATAAAAGTTGATTAAAATACGAGAAATAACTAGCATTGCCTCACTAGAAAAAAGAACCAAGCTACGCAATGGAAATGGACCACAGTTTTATCCTGAAAACAATTTACAGAACATTTTCTAGAAGTTGTAATATCCTCTTCTTCGATATACATGCATATATTTCTTTAATAAATATTCTGTAAATAATTTACAGAATAAAATTGTGGTCCATTTCGGTGTTTCTTCGATCCATTTGGGTAATTCATCGGACCCCGTTGAAAATGTCTTCTTTTATATTAATACGTTTCTCTGTACAGATGCATTTTGTGGACGAACGCTTGTGGTATCAAGGTTACACACTACTATAGATTTTTGTATGCATTCCAAAGTTATTTCTATGTAGAATTTCTCACAATATTAGAAGAGGCGTATGAATAGCATTTAAAAATATCATTAGATGGTAATCATTGAGCTACAAAATATTTATATTTTTATCACTAATATTTTTAGCTATACACATCCACAAGTCATTACGTGCACATGCCAAATGGATCCAGTTTCAAACTAATTATAGCAATGATGGTACAAAGATTGGGTCAGCAGATCAACATACAACCAATTTGCATGTTTCACTTGTAAAAAAAAGATTCACCTGTATTGCTGTAATTCATATAAATTACTGAAAACAGATCACTTTCTTAACGGACTATATTAAGCAAGACACCTAGCAATGTCAAGGTCATTAGTGACGTCACACCTCAAGGTTGGCTGTTTTGTTTGCACCTGTTAGACAAATGTTATTTGATAAAAGACAATGACAACCACTTAAACGCATAGTCTCACAGACCCGTGACCTAATTAATTTCCAAACAAAGTATTAATTTTAAATATAAACATTTTTGATTTGTCCACAGAAATACTTCATTCAACTACTTACAAAAGCACTGCATCTCGCTTAGTATCAATGTTTTTAAAATAATAATGAATTATGGTCATGGATTAAAAAAAAAACGAGAAAAAAATAACAGCTTTTTTTCATTGAAGGTGTGACGTATATATTTCGAGTCACGTGACAGGTATTCCTCCAATTCTATTTAGGGACAAATTATTCCTGAAACGAAGCCGTTCAATCGGGAATTTCTGACGGCGGAAATGGTTTCACCGAAAACATACGAGAAGGTCCGATAATGAAATTTGAAAAATTTAAATGTGAAAAGCATCGATCGACTCGACATGGAATTCCCTCTACTATGGTTCAGTTAAAGCGTCTTGTGTGATATGAAAGCGAGATCTAGTATCACAAATGCATTTAAGTTTCATTCGTAATCAATATTTAGACAATTAGTCCCTTAAATTACGTGGGACTATGCCTTTAAAGTATTAACTGGATTGTGTTCAAGATATTTCAGAAAAATGTGTGTTTTACAAATAGTTTCGTAAAAACAGCGCACTTCGTAAAATCTTTCAGTTTTATAAAACGAGTTGATATTAATTTGTTTTAAATGTGCATTTTGCTGAATTTTATGAAAGTGGCTTGTCAGTTTTACAAATCCAGGCGTACAATTTTACGATTCATGCGCAGTGGTTTTACAAAATTCGGCAAAATGTACATTTAAAAAAATAAAAAACATCAACACGTTTTATTAAACGAGACGATTTTACGAAATGCGCTGTTTTTACGAAACTATCTGTAACAGTGTGCTCCACAGTTTCTTTTAAACTTAGCTTCATTTCTAATGCCACGTTTTGGACTGTCACATATTTTGCCTGGAAGAAAAAAGAAGTTTGTTTTATTTAACGACGCTTCTAGAGCACATTGATTTTTATCTTATCATCGGCTATTGGACGTCAATCATATTGTCATTCTGACATATATTTCGAGAAAATCCGCTACTGCCATAGGCTACTCTTTCCGATAAGCAGCAAGGTTTTTTTTTTCATTTGCTCCGTTCCACAGACAGAACAGCACATACCATGGCCTTTGATGAACCAATTGTCGACCACTAGTTGGAACGGAAAATAGCCCAAACTGCAAATGGATCTCCTGAGAAAGATCGATGCGAGAACCGACCATGCCTGGAAATCTCCTCCCCAATGGCTAGATTTTGATTTGTTTTATATAATTAGGTCTTGGAAGATAGCACTATGTATAGAGCTCGATCCTGTAAAATGTATCTCTGGCAAATTTAATTTGTTTTATAAAATAACAACTTTAAACGCATACACCCAGGGACTTTTGACCTAATGAATTTTCAAACAAATAATTAATTTTAAATATAAACATTTGATTTATCCATAGAAATACTTCATCCAACTATTCATATAACCACCATATCTCGCTTATTATCAATAGTTTTAAAGTAATAATTGAATTATGGTAACGAATCATAAATCATAAACCATAAACTAGACATGGAATTCCCTAAACCATGGTTCCGGTAAAACGTCTTAAATGATATGAAAGCGAGTTCTAGTATCACAAATGCATGTAAGTTTCATTCGTAATCAATATTTAGAGCACAAAGACCCTAAATTCCGTGGGCATATGCCTTTAAGATTACGTTTTCTTTGCAGAAATCTTATGATAAGCGGACTACTTCTTGTTGTTGTCTTCCTCATGTGTCCACTGGTTATTTACTCCATGCACGCGCTCACGAGCGATATCCAAAAGTACGCACTGACCTTGGTGACGAAGACTCGGGAACTTCATAAAGAGATGAAGAAAACGGACAGTCTGCTATACCAGATGGTTCCAAAGGCAGTCGCCGACAAACTCAAAAGCACCGGAACCTTTGACGCTGAATATTTCAAATCCGTCACGATTATGTTTTCGGAGATTGTCGGCTTTACTCGGGTGACTACGGTATGCACCCCGTTTCAGATCGTTGACTTGTTGAATACGCTGTACACGGCGTTCGATGACAAGCTCTCTAATTATGAAGTCTACAAAGTGGAGACAATAAATGATTCGTACATGGTGGCATCAGGTATGTATGATTAATATAGGTTGTTTTTTCTTTTCTTTTTATTATAAATGTTATGCTCGTTTCGGCTCACCTCCCACGATTTATTAATTATTTATTGTCTGTCTGTCTGCCGTATCCTATCCTATCCTATCCTATCCTATCCTATCCTATCCTATCCTATCCTATCCTATCCTGTCCTTCCTTCCTTCCTTCCTTCCTTCCTTCCTTCCTTCCTTCCTTCC
>JAULBS010139505.1:0-27602 GCA_032355785.1 Symmetromphalus regularis | reverse complement strand
AGACAGGACAGCACATACCATGGCCTTTGATAAACCAGTTGTGGACCACTTGTTGGAACGGAAAATAGCCCAAACTGCAAAGGGGTCCATTGAGAAGGATCAATCAGACGACCGACCGGTTTACAGGCAGACACGCTAACGTTTGAGCTAGATCCTGCTCCATTGGTCAATCACTCTGATTGATCCTTCTCAGTGGACCCATTTGCAGTTTGGGCTTTTTACCATTCCAACCAGTGGTTTAAAACTGATTCATCAAAGGCCGTGGCATGTGCTGTCTGTGGGACGGTGCATATAAAAGACCCATTGTTACTTTTCAGAAAGAATAGCCTAAGTGGTGGCAGTGGGTTTCCTCTAAATACATATGTCTGAATGACCATATGATTGACATCCAATAGCCGATGATAAGATAGAAATCACTGTGCTCTAGAGGCGTCGTTAAATAAAAACAAACTTTACATTAGTCAGTATACGGTCAGTATATTTTGACAAGAAAAACCATTGTGATGATAATCAGTTTCTTTTATTTCATAAAAATATTTACAATATTTATATAACAAATTTTAACT
Source organism: Symmetromphalus regularis (assembly GCA_032355785.1). Lineage (NCBI taxonomy): Eukaryota > Metazoa > Mollusca > Gastropoda > Neomphalida > Neomphalidae > Symmetromphalus > Symmetromphalus regularis. Next base: position 27,036 of record JAULBS010139505.1, on the reverse strand, counting down.
GATCAAGATTACCAATGGTATCCCAGGGTCATTATTCCCAAGAGATTCGTCTTTGGTTCCTTTTTTCTGGATATAGTTTTTTTTTTCTCAGAGCAGAACTATTAATTTTATTAAAACATTTACTAGATAAATCTAACATAAGGCAATAGATTGACCAACAAAGTGTCATATGTATGTGGTAAATGAAAAATACCACCAAATAAAACCATGTACACTAAATCACCCCCATCAATTTACATAATTATATGTTACTGAAATTATATTATTCACCAAATCTTGGAAAAATTTGAAAGTGACCACATTGAGGTCACAGGCGCTCGGAATTAAATAAATTTATGTGTATTGTCGGTTTCTACACTTTTTATTGCAACTCAATAGAGAAAGGGCATCACCAGTATACTTGTTAAATGTTGCAAGCACCTGTGATTCAGGTTGGCACTTTTTAATACCGGTATTTGCTTTTTTCATCCATACAAATGTATATGTTATGAATGTTAGAATCAAGTGCTAATACGGGCAATAGATAGTGGGAATTTGCTATTACTGCACAGGTTTACATTCATTTGAATTATTGTTGAATATGAAATATGTTTGTTAGCTATTCTTTCTCCCAAAGCAACCACACATAATATTAAAGTTTATGTTTTAAAATAATTGAAATAAAATGATGTTTAATAATTTTGAAAGGAGGGTGGGGGGTGGGAGATGAGGGGTTTTATTGTGGTACTTGACAATGGTAAATGATATAATGAAACATTTTCAGAAGTGTTGCAATGAGAAATCTTGAATGTATGGATAAGTACAATTAGTGAGGGCAGTCATACACGTGTACAGCTTGGTCATCAGAAACCGAGACGATCTTTGTTCCATTAGCATTGTACTTGGCACTCCAGACCTAAAAAAAAAAAATCAAATCAATATTCAGTGGCAAACCAGCAAATTGATGGGACCATCATTTAGCTCAAACCTGAAAAACCTCATGCAGCCTCTCGATTATTTTAACAGTTATAAGGTGGACCAATATGTATGTGTATGTTGATGTGTTGAAAGATTCTCAAAGTAATACATTGGATTAAAAATGAAATGCTGACCTGGTCTGAATGTTCATGGAAAGTGTGAACGCACTGCCGTGTTCCAGCATTCCACACCTTTACTGTCTTGTCAGATGACCTACAAGAAAAATCAAATATAAATCAACAAACAAATAACCAATGTTGTTGCTTTAACCAGGGATAGAAACATCCCCAGGCTTTAAATTCAATTTAAATTATGCTAGTTCCCCAGGGCAGTAGATTTTATTCACAGAAACACTAAAATTTCATTTGTTATCAATGTACTAGAACATTACACAGTCAACAATTAGCTATACTATTAGGTTATAGATGTTAATTATAGTTTCCTAGAAAACGTCTGTATTTTGAAGCTGGGCCACAAACTTTTGTCAATCACAATGTTCAAACCAATCAATGGGTTTGGGGAGGGGGGGGGGACTAGTAATGTTTCTAGGCAGCTAATCCCTCCTATGTGCTGAAATATTTCTAACTTTCTACCCTGCATACTGATTTAACTGTAGCCTAGAGAGCACCTGATATTAACTGTAGCATTCGACTTACCCTGTGACGAAATGAGTATTGTCAGGACAGAAGTCTACACTGAGAACCCAGTCTCCATGACCGGACAAAGTTCCAGCTGGATTGGCATGTTGGCTGAAATATACAGTGTTAACACTATTCATGATATACAATAACGATGGCATAAATTAAAATTCGCTGCTTCAGAACCAAAAGGGTGTAAGTTGGGGTAGCAATTAATGGAGAAAAGGGCAGGGGTGCAGAAAGTACTCGCCCACTCACCAAATGCTAGTAAAATTCGGACGGACGATTTAAAAAATGCAACTAACAGTCCGACGGACGATCTGTATTTGTCTCATTGACAGTAATTTGTTGTTTTTTTGCACCGAATCTGCCATTCTGTATAAGCCATGTCAGATAATCATTCATTTGCTCTGTTGTTAAAACATTATATATATATATATTGTTCTATAGGCTGGTGGACTAGTAGAAATTCGGTGGGCTAGTAAAATTTAGTTGGTTCTTGTCCGGCGAGCTAGTGAAAAAGTCTCCTTTTGTGCACCCCTGAAAGGGCCAAACACTGTTAAAGCAAGTATTTCATGATTTCTAGATAAATGTGGGATAACTTCAGAAACCTACATACATCCTTTGTGCACCAGATACAGCTCACTTAGGGTATTCAGTAATACCAGTAAGTGACAAACCCAGACTTACACCCTTTTGGTTCTGAAGCAGCAAATTAAAACATTCTAATGTGAAAAAATGTAAGCCCAACATTTAAAAAAACACAAAGGGAAAATGGTGACATACACCAAATTGCAGCATTTTTAAAATTATGTAACATCCCCCTCCCCAGCACTAAAATAAATATCTGCTTTTGGGGGTGCATAATTTTATTTAACACACATTCCAATTTATCATGTTGTAATTAATTGGTATAAATTTCAGTGAAAACAAAATATAAGATCAGAGTCAAATGAAACATATGATCATAACTTTACCTAAAGCAAAGCCTATGTGGCAGTAGTGGGTTTCTTCTGTAGATCATGAGTCACAAATATATTGCCTAATAACTGCTGATTAAACGTGATGAAGTGTCATTAAACATTCTATATCTATAGTTTTATCTCTGCCTTGATAATGTTAGTTATGAGCCTCGGTGGTTCAGCGGTAGAACATCAAACTCTCAAGCTGATGACAGTGGTTCAAAACCCATTGGAGGCTGGCTCACACTTGACTACATGTCAAAATAACTAAATGTTTGACATCCAACAGTTGATGATTAACAAACAAAAATGATACTGTTAGTTGTGAATTAAGATATAATTTAAATACTGGATAAAAAATTAATTTTAATATATTGCTACTTACACATCGTATATTTTTATGTGGCTGTCATCAGATGCTGTAACTAGGAGCTGGGAGTCTGGAGAAAAGCACAGAGACCTGATAGGCATAGCATGACCTGTACAAATAAAATAATTACAGTTATTAAGCTGCATAGAAGGGGTTGTTCACAGTTACCTATTTTACAGAGTACTCATTTTCAGACCCACTCTCCCACCCTCTAAATTAATAATAGACTTAAAATGTAGATTTATTTTAGGATTTTAATTATTACAATTATTTCAAACTGTTTATCTGATCACCACTTGTGTCATACCAATAATCATTTGTTAAACTGCTCTTAAAGCAAGTATTTCATGGGCATACATGTAGTGAAGTCTTTGACAATAGCTTGGTCAGAATACGATTTATCAGTGTGTTGGTTTGGAGAAATGGTGTGATGAATCGACTGACTCACCTTCTAATGTGTGTATTAACTTTCCAGTGGTGATGTCGAAAATATTTACTATTCCATCTAAGGCTCCTGAAGCTATAAACCGCCCATCTGGACTCTGAAAGAAAACCACAATAAAGTTTAAGTACTACAAAATAAAAAAAATAAACATAAAATAAAATGGAAAATAAAAAAGAAACAGATCCCACATCAACATTTAAATTTAACTTTATCCTTGGAAAACTAAAAATAATGTATTAAACATTCAAATATTGGATATGCAATATATCACTCCCTGTTCACATCCTGTAACCTGGGTGCAGAAAGTACTCGCCCGCTCACCAAATGTGAGTAAAAATTCTAAAGGATAAGTTAAAAAATGCAACAACCAGTCCAACGGGCTATCTGTATTTTTCTCATTGACAGTAAAAATTTTTTTATATTTTTTGGTGGAATCCACCACCCCGTATAAGCCATGTCAGATAATTATACATTTGCTCTGTTGTTAAAAAATTATATATTGTTCTATAATATAGGCTGGCAGACTAGAACAATTTCTGCACCCCTGCGTAACCTACTACAGTATAACTATATATAAAATTAAGAAGCTGTACAGAGCATTTTAAAGTTTATACACACGTCAGAAAGGTGAGGATTGGTTTTTTTTAACGACACACCAGCACCCAGTTTATTCAGCCATTATTAGGTGTCAGACATATGGTGTTTTGCAACTCATGGTCTTTTAAAGGAAACATTCTACTGCCACATAGGCTACTCTTTCTGATTAGCAGCAATGGATCTTTTATATGCCCTTTCCCACAGATAGGACAGTATATACAACAGCCTTGCGGAGTACTCACTCTGAGATGGAGTCGGTATCAAGATAAAAAATACCATGCCTCAACTAAGGTGTGATCCCAAAACCTACCAGCCATGATAATGGCAGCTTAACCACTGGGAAAGGTACACATTACATCGAAATATCAGTTCAGTTCACCTCTGAGGATCTAAAATGATTTCAATTAATTAATAACTGATCTGTGATAGCGGATTATCAATAGCAAATCAGTAGTAATAACCAGCACTAACACACACTTACATATGCAACACTGAGTGTGAATTTACAACGAGTATCAAGTGACGTCTCTTTCCTGCCAGAGTCGATACCAAACAGGTTGATTTTACCCGTGTGACTGCCCGCAGCAAGAAACCTCGAATCTGGTGATATGCCAATAGTCCAAGCATCAACTGAAAAAGATAAATCAATATTTTAAAATATCATGTTGTAAAGTACTTACTGTATGTATAAATGTATGCGATTAGACTATGATTTTTCAGGATCTCATATATTGGTCATTAATTTGTTTTTAAGTTACATAGCTATTTCCCATAAACACACTTTGTTCTTCAGGATAATCAATGTTTTCTATTTGTACAAAGCACATGTATGTCCATGGGGTCATGGTGTTCCAGACGGTTTACAAATTTAAATTAATAAGTAAAATGTTGATTGAAATCTGGTGAGAAAATGTTTATGTTCATCATGAATATGAAACAGTTGATAACAGTTAACCACTCCTTACATATATTAACTCTCTAAAGTTACATTATTATGTACATATATACTCTCTATATTTACACATATTTACTCTCTATTTTAATACATGTATACACTTTCGCTATACTTACTATATCATATATACCTTATGTACATAAATACAACTTACCTGGACCAGCATCAATACTTTTGGCAAGTTTGCCAGAATCCAGATCCCAAACCTTGATATGTCCATCTAAACTCACAGAGCAAGCCACTGTTAGTGTTAAGGAGACTAATATGTAAATAGAAGACTTTACTTTCATTAAACAAGAAAAGTGTAAACATGACTATATCTACGAAACCCACCCTCAACACCCCTATTATGCCAGAGCTGTAAAAAATGTTAATATAGTTATGAACATAGAACAAAGTAAAACTTCTTTTAATAAAATTTAAAATGTGTTCCCTTCAACAATTGAGACCTATGCCAATGATAAACCTCTGAACAAAATATTTATGAAATATATTAATAAATTTTGGAGATAATCTCTAGATGAAAAAAGTAAAGTTTGTTTTATTTAACAAAACATCCATAGCACATTGATTGTGATCTTATCATCAGCTATTGGACATCAATAATATGGTCATCCTGACATATTTTTAGAGGAAACCCTCTCCCACCACATAGGTTACTCTTTCCGATAAGCAGCAAGGGGTCTTTTATACGCTCTGTCCCACAGACAGGATAGCACAAACCATGGCCTTTGATGAACCAGTTGTGAACCACTGATTGGAATGGAAAATAGCCTAAAAAATGGGTCCATTGAGAAGGATCGATCCAATGACAGACAGCTTCCCAGGCAAATACATTACATTTTGAGCTACACCCCACTCCGATAATCTCCAGAAATGTAGATAACATATTGTATATAACACAAATGAAATGGAGATAATCCCAAGAAATACAGATGTTTTACATGTACCTACATGTATATAACAACTGTACAGGCCTGGAATTAATGTCTGCTCTGTCAGTCAAAATACCCTATAACAACTAATTTGTTCTTGGTTGTAAAGAAAATGTTTCTCTTACTCAATGTGCACAATTTAATAAACAATTTTGGTTTTACAATGTACTTACTTTTTTTATTAACTCAGCCCAATTTATTCAATAAGCTTCATTCAGTAGATTTAAATAAATGTTGATTTTCACTAAGTAGTAAAACCAGAGTGTTAGACAATATGAACGATGCTCTGTTAACATTGTGACTGTCAAATCTTCCTAAATAATATATTTGTACAGGACGTGTGTATCAGGGGTCGAATTTTACAATGGCACTAAGGCATTTGTTATTATGTCCATAAAGAAATTTAGATGCCCTGGTGTGAACTCATTATTCTAAAGCCGTTCAATATAATAATTGTAATGCCCCTCAGACAACAGATTTCAACCCCTGATATATATATTGTCACATTTACAATGTACATGTATGACATGATATGATATGACTTGCAAGGATACAAGTCCCTTCAGGATTAATGTCAACTGACAGAACTCCAAGTTGGTGTCCTTCCAGTATGTGTCTCAACTCTAGTTTATCATCCATCCTACAAAACATGCAAGTTACAATCAGTTTAGATAATGAGCTTGAGGGGTAGAAGAGTTTACTTACATGTATACACTTTGCTTAATGAAATACCATGTCATATAGACCCTTAGAACCTTAAGGTGCTCTAAATTTTAAAATATCTAAGTATACATTAGGTACCTATTGGTGTAGAAATATGTACGTGTTTTTTATAACTGTACATAATTACATATTATAAACTTTTTAAACCACACCTACAATTTTGAGAGAATAATTAATGGAATGAATAGTGGTTTAATGAACCCCTCCCCCCCAACACATCTGTGAATAAAAGCTCCCTAAATATTTTCTGAATAAACTTCTTCAGACCCCCAAGTAAAGTTATCACCCCATAAAAAAACAGAGTAAAGTTTGTTTTATTTAACGCCTCTAGAGCACATTGATTTTTATCTTATCATTGGCTATTGGACGTCATACATATGATCATCTGACATATGTCTTTAGAGGAAACCTGCTGCTGCCACATAGGGTACACCTGATAAGCAACAAGGGATCTTTTATATGCGCCGTCCCACAGACAGGCCGATGATAAACCAGTTGTGGACCACTGGTTGGAACAGAAATTAGCCCAAACTGCAAATGGGTCCACTGAGAAGGATCGATCTGACAATCGACCAATTCACAGGCAGACATGTTACCATTTGAGCTAGATCCCGCTCCCGTTATCACCCCACTGGCATATGGCTGAAACTGGATACTACAGTAAGATCTAAAAACAATAGGATTTTAGAACTAATTAGTGTTGTTTGAACATTATCAATGAACACTTACCACTTCCAAACTTTGACTGTATCGTCCAGTGATCCAGTAAGAATATGATCTGTACCCTCTTTTGCATTATGTCCCCAAGCACAACTCCAGATGCTGTCATCATGAGCTATCAGTAGAAAAATAAATATCATAAATCTTTAGTTTACATTGTAATTTGTAATACATGACATTGTGTTATAACTATACCATATTTACATTAAATTTTATATTTTATGTGTATGTTCATTGTAAAGGTATAAACAATTTTATACCAAAATCTTGTTTTGTATTTATATATGTATCGCTTATAATCAGTTTTCAGCCTAAATCTGGAGTTGGTCTAGTTTTGTTTGGTTCATTTACAACGAATCTGCGTACAAGTGAACCTTAATATCAGAATAATTATTTTACAAAAATACAAATCTTCACTTTCAGAAGACAAAATTAGAAAAAAAGGTGTAAAATTTACTAAAAATTAATTTTTTGAAAGGTTGCATTATACACAACACTCATTCAGCATTGTAGATTCACTAAATAACATGCAACATCAATACATACCAAAATAAGCAGCATCTATCACTGGCAGAGCTCATAAGCATGACATTGTGTCGTCTGCTTAAGTTCAGAAAGTCACGTGACATGTTTTACAGTACAGCAACTAGACTGTAACACTTTCTAAAATTAGACCAACTTCGGAGAGAAATACACAAAATGTCAACATCTGACCCGATAGCCAATTTGTTTTTAAAAATATCTAAACAGATAAGATTTGTTGGTTGATTTTAATAGTAACATAACCAAGGTAAAATATTATTCGGTTACATTGACTTTCCTATTACAAATGCGCATGTGCAGACGTTTCCCCCCAGAAACTGATTACTCCAGGATACTTGGTATAAATCCATCATTAATAAATAATAAGTGAATGCATGTAAAGTGTTGCATTTGCAGTGTATGATGACCAGTATACAACAAAAAGAAATACCTTGCTCTTGCTTGAAGACAATGGAATAGGAATACTAAAAAAGAAAAAATTATATTTTAATGCTGTAATAAAAATATTATTAAAAAAAATGAATTTAAATTTTAAAACATGTAAATTTGAATACACACTACCAGTGTACCACACACACCTTTTGCCTTCATCATTTCTTTTTCATTACATACATAATTAATAACTTGGATCCTCTTCTAATATTAAAAATATTTTTCGACCCCTTTCTAAAATCATAAAAATGCATTCATCCATACTACAAATACAACACATACGACAAAAGAATATACACGACAACATAAAAGATTGTAGTATACCAACTCTGGCATTAATGACAACATTTAAAATGTATGTACAATTTTAGGGACAAAAAGCTATACATTATTTCTTCAAATAATATTAATAAATTTTAAAATGTTCATACAACGCTCATTTTATTTTCCTGAGGTGCAGTAAGGCTACGTCCAGTATCACAGCGACATGCACAAAATAATATTATAAATGTATAAATGTGCGAAACAGGATGAAAATAAAAGTAAATGTTTTCTTGAGAGGAATACAAAAACTTCTACATTTTAAAACAAATAGTGTCCATATTATATCATACTTGTCCTATTACTGTATTGCTAAAATGGATATTTGCGGTTACTTGAATTATTTATAAATTCTCTTTCCAGAAAATAATATTTTTTCATAAAATTCCGCAAGCACCTGTCATGGCGTAGGCCGACAACAACAAATCACAAAGGCACAATTTCTTTTTATTTACTAAATTTGAAGGTATAATTGTGATTTTTAATATTTTATTTACAAAACTACTATCATCATACTTCATGCTTTGCAGCAACTAATTTTATAAACATATTGCTTTTGTTAGGTTAACTAATCCAAGCCAATGCTAATGTGCACTTCCCTAAATCCGGGCAATACCCATTTCCGGAAATCGACATTAAAATGATGATTATTACTATTTACCACATTCGTTTTATACACCATTATTGATTCGATAAACTTATCAATCCACTGCATCTATAATTAATTTTTTAATTATTATATTTCGAAATTGTTTTTATTTTTAAATCTTATAATCAAATGGTGTTATTTTCATTTTAATCCTAGTGATTAGCAAATATTTATGGGTGTTTTTTGTATTTAGGGTTCATTAAATAAATATACTTGTTTGATTTTATTTTTATGGGATATAGAGATGGAGGTACTAGTCAGATATCTTTCTGAAAATATTTACTGTTTACCTGTTTTTTTTTTTTTTAATACAGCATTACAGGTCACATTATGTCTGATATAGAAGACATTCCTCTTGGTGATGATGTTGTTCCTGTGATACCTGTTGTTGAGATTTCAACCAATCATCGTAGGTCACCACACCATCGAAGATCTCCACACACCCACAGGTCTTTATCTCGATCACGCAGGTCACCCATCTACTCTGATCATGACATCAATTCAGATGAACTTACAGAGTGAGTCAGTTGTTATAAAAGCAATATGTTTTGTTGATTTACAGGATGGTTAGATATTTTATATAAATTTGATTTCCATCCTTTTAAATTTAATAGCTGAAGAGATAAAGGTTTTGAGGGATTGAGGGTGAATCAGTGCATGCTTCCCTTTTTAAGCAACCCCTGAAATTGCCTGCTGCAATTCGCAATGCCATGGAGTTTCTCATTCTCCACAGCATTTTTTTTTGCCATCAATCAAATTTATAAAAAATGTTTGAAGGTGTATTTTTTTCTTATTCTTAAAAATAAAGTACACTTTACGCTAAATTTTCTGTGGAAAATGCTGTGGACACTATTTCTCCACAGCATTTGTTTTACCTTGGACATTTTCTTAATTGCAGAGGTTGTTAAGTATATTTTATGTACATATATGTATATTTGGTGTCCTCATTACTGCCATTTTCTTGAAATCTTGGATCCGTTCTAAAACAAAAAAGGAAATAATAATACATTGTTTTATGACTATTACAGTAATATTTATTACCCTGTATGATGTTTATAACTTTACAACTTGTAAATTGCCTGGGGATAGTGAATGTAGATTTTCAGTTCTCAATATTTAGTAAATTTAAGTACTTGATAAAATTAAGTAGGATGCGCTGTCATTGATTATCTCCTCAGTTTTATGTCTGCTTTATTTATTGTATGTATTGTGTCTTGCTGGATATGTGTGGGACTCACTAGACGTGTAAACCATGATAGCTGAGAAAGGATATCACGTTATTTTATTTTTCCTGAATTTTCTTGATCAATATTCTTATTATCTTGATCGATTGACTTATTTGTCTCCATCGACCAACTTCCAAAATCACTAGATGTGTAAACAAAAAATACTTAAGATACTTTTATTTGTAATCCAAAACTCCTGCACTTGATTTTTATATCTTAATATTTAGTTTTTATGATTAACATTGACAGATCTGAAGATGATGAAGATGATGATGGTGAACATGAGTCAAGCTATCGGGAAAGACATCACGGAACCCGTCAAATAAAAACTGTCAATGGCAAACTGAAAATTGACATGACACCACCTGATATAAAACTTAGGGAAACAGAGAAAAGAGCTAAGAAATTGGCAGCACATGGCAAAGTACAATGAGATATTATTCTCTAATGTTTCTATGTATAGATCATGTCTTGCTGCTTATTAAGAAATGTGTAGCCTATATAGTATCATTGGGTTTCATATGTAGACCAACATGTATTAATAACAGTGTCCAAACAAAAAGTGTAGTTTTATTTAATGGCACCTCTAGAGCACATTGATTTTTATCTTATCCTAGATATTGGACATTCTGACATATTTCTTTAGAGGAAACCCACTGCCACCACATAGGCTACTCTTTCCAATAACCAGCAAAGTGTCATTTATATGTACTTTCCAACAGACACAGCACATAATGCTTTGGTTAGAACGCAAAATAGACCAAACTACAAATGGGTCTACTGAGAAGGATCAATCCAGTTTTTCACAGGCAGATACGCTACTGCTTAAGCTATATCCCATTCTATGTCCAAACAAATAGTGTTAAACAAATATTTCTCTTTTTTCTCCTTTTTATAAAAAGCAACTTTGTAGAATTTGTGTAATGTAGAAAGATGTCTAAAACCAGATTGATTTTATGATAATTGCAAATTGTGTTGTTTAATAATATTAAAATTTTTAAATGTTCATAAAAATATCATTTTATGTTATTCTTTGTTTGTGAAACTTAAACTGTTATAATCGTTTATAGATTCTGTTCAGATGTTTCAATAATTCATCGCATTCATATGTTAAAAATATATTTAAAAAATAATTTTTCAGGTTGACCGATCAATTCAAGAGTTTATACGTTGTACAGCACTAACTAGGATAGTGTATGGCAGCAATCACTGGAGGTTTGCTGAAAGTAATGTCAGCTTGGCTGAAGCTTATTTAGATCTCAAAGGTTTGTTTTATTCTACGGATGTTTCATTCATGAATATAATAACCCAGAAATTAAGAAAATGTCCACCACAAAATAAAATTGTGGAAAAATAGTGTCCACAGCATTTTCCACTGCAATTTTAGCATAAAGTATACTTTAATAAGTCTTTATTTATAATAATAATAAGAAAAAAAATACCTTGGAAAAACAAACTTAGTCTGCCACAAAAATGAGTTAAAGAATGAAAAACTCTGCAGCTATCTCCACAGCATTGCCAATTGCTGCAGGAAATTACAGGGATTGCAACAGAATTCAAGAGTTGTTTAACCTGACCATGCAGCTACATGTCTTAATAAATGTAATAATAATATATTATTTAACGAGGGTTACAAGTTTTGCCTGGACTAATCTTCCCCTAGGTGCTCAAAATGTTAAAAAGGACAGAAAACAATATGCCATACATACTACACTAAAATAACTATAACAATTATTGTATACTTATCAGGGGTTTATCAAGGCTTTATACAGTACCGAACATCACCCCCTTCCCAAAGGCAAATGGCACTGAAAATTCCCAATTTCTAGACTATAAATTCCCAAATTGGTTAATAAATATAATATTGCAGTTACCTAAATACAGTGAAGTGAAACAAATTCCCTATTATGACTAAAAGCACATTCATTTTCCAAATCCTTTCAGCCATAAGACCCTGGTGAAAAATCCTGGATACATCTCTGAATAATAAAAAATAGAGTAGCTGTGCTGTCCTTTCCATTTAAAAATAGGATAATAATCCATTGCTTTCCTTAAATAATTTTTAGGCAAGAAATTTAAATGAGACCAGTTTTGACGATTTTCACATTAAAATCAAATGATGTAAGGTTACTGGGCATCTGGCATTTCCTGTTATCAGGTGAAAGTATGACGAGTGCAAGTAAGCAGGTGAATGTTTGACGAGTGTGAGTAATCAGGCTATTGTGAGACGAGTGAGAATAATCAGGCGAGTATATGGCGAGTGAGTAATCAGGCAAATGTATGATGAATGTGAGTAATCAGGCAAATGTATGACGAGTGTGAGTAATGAGGTGAATGTATGACGAGTGCGAATAATGAGGTGAATGTATGATGAGTGAGTAAGCAGGCGAATGTATGATGAGTGTGAGTAAGCAGGCGAATGTATGATGAGTGTGAGTAATCAGGTGAATGTATGACAAGTGTGATTAATCCGGCAAGTGTATGACAAGTGAGTAATCAGGCGGGTGTATGACAAGTGTGAGTAATCAGGCGAGTGTATGACGAGTGTGGGTAATCAGGTGAGTGTTTGAAGAGTGCAACTAATCACTCGCCTGTATTGGAGAGCTGCTATGTGACAATAGATTTATTTATTACCCCAGTTGGCACTCATAACTGGGAAATATTTTTCATATTTTCTCCATGAGAAATATTATACATTGGTTTAACAAGACATTTCATTGGGTCGCTCTGGCTGTTATGATCAATAAGTTTGCCTGTACTAAATATGACATCATTATAATTTTGTAAAAGTGCAAATGACAACTAAAATTAGAGAAATTATAACATAGCGTTACCCGTATCATTTATAGGATATCATTTCTCTAAATTGTTGAGTAATTAGAAAGTTTAAAGAATAGAACAATTAAAACTTTTTGGAGTAATAAATAGAATATCAAACTCATTACCATTTATTAGCAAATTTATGTCCCTTGTTAAATTATTTCACTCGGGACATGAATTTGATAATAAATGGCAATGTGTTTAATATCGTCTATTTATTTTTATTTTTAGATTGTTTGATACCTTTGATATCTTGGTATTCCACTGGACATTTTTTTTTTAGTATTGGTTAATCTTGTAAATATATATATGGAGGTTAAGAGGTGTTTTTTGTTCCAGGTTGCAATAGAAATTGCTAAATATTAACATTATACAAGAGAAAATGTTAACATGTATTTGTTGGATATTTTCAGAAATCGGAGCGACGACAACAGCATGCCACCAAAGAAACAGAATTCTTACGGCTAAAACGGTCTCGGCTTGGTGTTACCGACTTTGAACCTCTCAAGGTGATTGGTCGGGGTGCCTTTGGGGAGGTAAGCAGTACTTAGTATTGGTTTTAATACGATCACCATTATAGGAATATTTGAAGAATACATACAAGAACCTTGTGTTACAAAAGTATACTAGATGCAGAAGAGTGCCTTAGTGGTCTAGTAGTAAGATATCAGACTCCCAAACTAAAGACTGGGGATCAAAACCTGCCGGAGGCTGCCTCACACTGAATACATTTTGAAATTATCAAATGTTTGACATCCAATAGCCGATGATCAATATTAATAACTCAATGTGCTCTAGTGTTATCAATTGAAAATATATATATATATACGTACAGACAGACAGACAGAAGAAATCTGCCATCACCACGTTATTCTTTGTTTATTAGGAAAAAAAGTTTTTATTTATTATGAAAAAATGTAGCGGGTTTCCTTTGATGACTATGTGTCAGAATTGCCATGTTTGACATCTACTAGCTGATAATTAATACATCGTGTTCTCTAGTTGTGTCGTTAAACAAATAAACAACTCTTCCACTGAGCTTATATATTGGTCCACTCCCTATTCATAATCACACAGCTAAATAAAGTAACAGACAATCCTGAAATACATGTACATCAGTGTCTGTATAAATTACACTAATCAACTATAATGTTTTATTTTAACGGAATAGTGACCTCACAGGAAACTTCTTAATCCAAACAGGTGTTCTATGAAGTCAGTTACAACCAATAGGCAGGAAGGTGCGCTGTTATCAGGTGCACGCCCGCTAATAAAACACAAAACAATGAAGGATCTTAAACAACTCTATTTATATCTGTGAATCATTTATGTTGAAACATGACCAGGAAATATTGATCTTATCTCCAGGTTATTGTGGTGCAGACAAGTTATAAGTCATAGAGAAAGTTTTGTTTACTTAGTTTAACTCTGAAAGGTTTTGAAAAATGTTCGCATTAAATGGTAGCGTGTGCTTTAACATATACAATTAACTTACATGTACAAGTGTATAGGGAATAACTAGTTAATGACCGAAGATATCGGATTTATCCTTTGATGGTTAGAATGGGGAATCTCTTGAGGCTCTAGAATGGGAAATTCCTCGAGGCTCAACCAATCAGAATTCCCCATTTAATCTAATCAGGAAAAAGCTGATATCTTACATCATTAGCTGGTTATTATCTTTACCCTGCAATCTAACAAATATTTGTTATAGTTACCACAGAATATAAAAAAAATGTTTTGTTTATTGAATTAAAACAGATAAATTCAACAGAGGCTATTTAAAAACCAGAAAAACTACAAATGAGTGTAATCATGTTTGCAGCTAATGATGTCAGTTTCTGGTCAGTGTCATATTACATGCTATAAACTGCTGTTTGTACATGTATATGACTTTGCTATAAATTGTGCTATTTTCCATTCCAACCAGTGGTCCACAACTTATTCATCAGAGGCCGTGGCATGTGCTGTCCTGTCTGTGGGACAGTGCATACAAAATACCCCTTGCTGGTTATCGGAAAGAGTAGCCTATGTGGCAGCTGTGGGTTTCCTCTAAATAAATATTAGAATGACCATATGATTGGTGTCCAATAACCAATGATAAGATAAAAATCAATGTAATCTGGAGGTGTCGTTAAATAAAACAAACTTTTCTTCACTGGGCAGGTTTTTTTTCTTTAGAATGACATATCTACCTTTCATAATAATAAATATTTTACTGATGGAATGAATAATGGTGTCATTAACTCACATACATATAAAATTCAGGACACAATGTAATGACATATAAAATTCAGGACACAATGTAATGAATCGGCATATTTTCTGTTGCTCTCTTAATAGCATACTACATGTACCTTATTTTTGTGTAAAAAGCTCTTAAATTTTGTGACACACTAATTTGATGAATTATGCTGACTTCAATGATTATCAGTGCGTGCCTACATGGTAGACAGTCGGTTAATTGGTCTGTATTGTATTCTGACAGCCTCTTTGAAGTCTGACGCGGATCCCTGCGGTGTCTCGTCAATTACAATTACATATGTTTTAGAACAATCATATCTATCTTCATGTAGTTTACTGTACCTACTGGTG
This sequence comes from Symmetromphalus regularis, assembly GCA_032355785.1. Classification (NCBI taxonomy): domain Eukaryota; kingdom Metazoa; phylum Mollusca; class Gastropoda; order Neomphalida; family Neomphalidae; genus Symmetromphalus; species Symmetromphalus regularis. Next base: position 11,148 of record JAULBS010139505.1, on the reverse strand, counting down.
ATGGTATCGTCATTCTGTCTTTATAATTCTAGCAACCACTGAAAGTCAAACCACTGATAATTGAGAAAACGTGATAGTATTTCTGTTAAGAGTAAATGGAGTATAGTACAAGAATACTCTTGTTGTTTAATCATTGTGTGTTTGGATGGGAGTATTCATTCAACAACATGCCAGCACAATGTTTTAGTCAAAGATATTAAGATAGACACATTCAATATCGTATTGTTTCTATTTATGGCGACCGGGCTTGATTCAAAAATGCAAAAGAGGTGCACTTATTAAGAGTACTAGACAATGTTTTGTAATATGTGTCAAAAACTTGCTAAAAAAGATAATATTATCAATTTAATAATCTTAATTGCTAAATAAAATGTAAAAGTCAGCATATAACGTTAACTGAATTCCGAAATAGTCTGAACATGTATTATCATATAGATAAATATATTTTTACACTAAATAATGAAATAATAAACCTGGAATAATTGGGAAAAATTAATTATATAGAAAATTGAATTTGTATTTCTAAATTATTATTATTATTTTATAATTATCAGTAGATTGTATTATTATAACTTATAGATATGTGCTAGATATTAGTAGATTTTTATAATTATTATTCATATGTTGGAGATTTTTTAAACAACTTAAATTTGATTTTGTAATTTTTTATCCAATTATTTTGAATTTGTATATTGTTGTATATAAATTAATGTTTAATTTATTCTTGTCACTATTTTATATGTACTGTATATTGTTTGGTGAAATAAAAAAAAAATAAAAAATAATAAAAATTAGTCAGCTGCCCAGTGGTAACATTTTACACATACACTAGCAGAAAAAGGCTCTTTTCACAGTGGATTTAGTAAACAGTTACACAGGCCAAATTTATGAAGCGTGTTTTTCTCTTACACGTGTGTAAGAGTGTTAACCATGTGCTTTTAATGAAATGTCAGTAATTGAAAGTTCAGTTGGAATATGGAACCATGTGTTGAATTAAGCACTCGGCAGATATGCTTACGTTATTCATTTTTTTAGGGAATTGCTTTACCGGCTGGTTGCTGCACAAACATGTATTGTTCAGAAACTATTGTACCAAAGGGAGGCTACTCTCATTAATTTCATATCACATTTTATTCTGACCACTGTCACTGGCGTTAATTTAAGGACATGTTAATTAAAATTTTCATGTTTCACAGTACATCATTATCAATATATAACATACTAAAAACAATCTTATGCTATGATATATGTTGCCCATCCACAATTTGCAGTTTTTTCACATATCGTGTCTGTAGTTTATTACTTGGTCCTTAACTAATGTTGAATAGAGTATTGGACTGTGAGCTGGCTGTCATTTGTAGATCACATGCAGAGCGGGATGTAGCTCAATGGACTCATTTGCAGTTTGGGCTATTTTCTGTTCCAACCACTGGTCCACAACTGGTTCATCAAAGGCCATGGTATGTGATGTCCTGTCTGTGAGACAGTGCATATAAAAACCCACTTGCTGCTTGTCAGAAAGAGTAGCCTATGTGGTGGCAGTGGGTTTCCTCTAAATATATATGTGAGAATGACCATACGATAGACGTCCAATTGCCGATGATAAGATAAAAATCAATGTGCTCTAGAGGCGTCGTTAAATAAAACAAACGTAATTTGTGTATTTATTTTTATCACAAGCTCTTAATTATCAATTTGGTTTTTCTGTTTGTAGTAAACCATGGCAAAGTGTTTATAAGCTTTAGTGACAAAATAACAAATAACTTGATAAGCATTAAAAAAATCTGTTGAAACCGTGTCTATAGGGGTCAGTGAAAGAATAAACTTTTAAGTATGAGTGTTTAAGATCTATTTAAACCATTGCAGAGTGTTTATAATGGTATTAATATATATTTAAGATCTGTTTAAACTATAATTAAGTGTTTATAAGGGTCAGTGACAAAATACACTATTACGTATAAGTATTAATATATATTTAAGATCTGTTTAAGCCATGGCAAAATGTTTATGACAGAATATACTATAAGTATTAATATATATATATATATTTAAGATGTGTTTAAACCATGGCAAAGTGTTTATGAGGGTCAGTGACAGAATAACTGATAAATTAATAAGTATTTAAGATGTCTATCAGAATGCATACATCTGTGATTGCTGTTAAGCCTCGGCGGCTGCAGTGCATTATACAAACAATAGCTTTAACATGGGCAAACGTCACATTAAGTGCTATGGAAAATGATTTAGCCGCTGTTCAATATTAAATTCTTATCTTCAGCTTGTGTTTGCTTTGTACTCGTGTCATTTCCTGTTGGAATTAAGCACAGCTTTATTGCGGTCATTCATTCCTCCTTTTCATTATGCTGATCCACCTTGGTTACACAGCTGCACGCAGTATTGGCCTGGATTTAACACAACAAACAACCTGTGTAGATGCATAGGCTTTTCAAGTTGAGAAGTGGAGGGTGGGGGTACGATGGGTGGCAGTGCACATCCTTACACAGAATAGTTTACTTTGGTGTAGGAAGGTGCTGAAAAGAAAGGGGGGGGGGCAACTGCAGACACATATATATTTACATTTGAAAATGAATAAATATATACTAAATATCTAAAAAGTTGGAGGGTGCATGCCCTCCTTGCCAGTGGTTTACAAACATCATATGAAGTGTACTTTAAAAAAAAAGGATACATTTGACTCTGTAAAACATAACATAATAATAAAAATGCAACATCCCTCCCTCATCCACAATGAGATATCTTTTGCTCTATAAGAGGTCCATATATTCCACAAAATATCATAATAATGCACCCCTCCTCCACAACCCCTCTCCGGTGTGCATGTTTGTTGGTTAGTTATATTTAATTTGGTTCTTATATCCAAATAAGGTTCAAGCACGCTGTCCTGGGCACACAGCTCAGTTTCCCGTGCTGTCTGTCCAAAACAGAGGTTAGTGTTAGTAGAAGAGACAAAACCCGCTGCAGCCAAACTAATGTAGCTACTCTTAGTGATAAGCAACAAAGGTCTTTTATATGCACTATCCCACAGACAGAATAACACATACCATGGCTTTTGATAAACCAGTTGTCGATCACTGGTCATTGTAAGTAGTATACACCTACCCACTGAGCCTTGCAGAGCACTCACTCTGTCGTGGAGCTGATACAGAGATTAAAAATTCCATTCCTCCACTGAGATTTGATCCCAGTACCTACCACAAGCGAGTCCGATAGCTTAACCACAGCACTACTGGAGATGGTTGTATACATGTTTGTTGTACGTATTCGTTTATTCAGCCAGGGCCAGATTTAGACCTTGGTGGGACCTAGGGCTCTTCAAGTTCGGAGGCCTCTCAACATAGAAATTAAATTGCATGACAAATTTTTAAAATGAACCAAGATGAATGAATAGAACTAATTTTATAATTATTATATTTTTTATTAAAGGAAGTCCTTAGTCGGGGGCCCCTCTGGCCGAGGAGCCAGGTCAGTTGCCCCCTTGTAAATCTAGCCGTATTCAGTACAATTGGGATTTTCAGTGACCTTGTCCTTATTGTAGTGCTTTAAGTGGAGCTAGATTCACCACAAGATATACAATGTATGTGCTAGATGCATACATTTATGAATATCCTTTTGTAGATGTTCTCTCATACTGTAGCGTTGGCTTGCTGGCGACCCCGTTATTAATATGGTGCATTATGTTAGTCAGGATTCACCACATGTGACTAGTACTATAAATACACCAGTTTATTAATATCCTTTTGTAGCTGTTCTTTCTTATTGCACTATGCATATTATACTATGATTTACAGATAAAATTCCAGTTCGCTGCTTCAGAACCAAAATGGTGTAAGTTGGGGTAGTAGATAATGGAAAAAAGAGCCAAAGACTGTTTCTCACATAGACACAAGTTTTATGTGGAATATCTTTTGATTTCAAGATAAATGTGGGATAGCTTCAGAGACTTACATACACTTTAGCTAACTTAGGGGCATTCAGAGATACCAGTAACTTCAAGAGTAAGTGCCAGATACCAGTAAGTGCCAAACCCAGACTTAAACACTTTTAGTTCTGAAGCACCGAATTGTCAGTATGATAGTCTATTTGGTTCATATTGCACACTTTTGTCCTTTTGTGACCCCATAAATTATGATAATGCGTGTCATGTCTATTGGTTAAAACAAGGGGAAATCCTCTTAAAAAGACCAATGAGCATATTCAGCTTGATCAATATCTTTTGGAAGTTTCCTGTGTTAGTATGAAGAAAAGATTAGCGGATTGCCTTGTTTTCACAGATAAAATGAGAGTATTTATACACAAACAATAGCTATAAAACCGGCTATCTGTCCTATATTAAGCACTGTAAGGTTAAAATTAGATAACTCCAGATTACGTTTGATTTGAAGGTGTCATTGGACCAAATAAAATCCCATTGACGACCATAGTAATATTTCTTAATAAAAATAATAGAAGCAACGTTTCAAACCACTGGGCCAGTATAGTACTGTGTACATACATACAGTGTGACTCCTCCCATTAAATATGACTCAGAGAAAATATACTGTCACATAGCATTTTAACGACTTACAGGGTGTTTGCATTGGACTCCCTCAGATCCACACAAAATGTCACTTGTAATTTGTTTGCCACCCCAGGTATCAGCAAGTACCAAGTGTCACTGATGTAATAATTATTCTGCTAAAAAAGGATAATAAAATTACTGGGTATATGCCGTAGTATTTATACAAATACCCACTGTCTCATATATCTACCAATCACAGCGGAGGTTTTATTCATTTCGGATATCTGATCTGAGAATCACATGATTTGGTACATGATGCAAAAAGTAAAGTGCAGTTTTATTTATCTAGAGCACATTGATTTTTATCTTTTCATCGGCTGTTGGACATCAATCATATGGTCATTCTGACACATTTTTATAGGAAACCTGCTGACACCACATAGGTTACTCGTTTTGATATCAGCAAGGGGTCTTTTATATGCACTGTCCCACAGACAGGACAGCACATACCACAGCCTTTGAAGAACCATTTGTGGCCCACAGTCTGGAACACAAAATAGCCCAAACTGCTAATGAGTCCGCTAAGAATGTGGTACGATGCTACCTGTAGAGGCATTGGCCCTGCATGCATTTGGTATACAAACCTTGGTAATGTTGCAAATCATAAACAATCATCCCGAGTAGCTTGAAATTTTGTTGCTCAAGTATTTGGAAGCAAATTTGTTGTTTGACTCTATCCTATTTGCTGTTTATTTGTTGTTTGTGGATTTAGTCTCCATTCTGTTTATTCTCTCACACACACACATGCTGAGACAATTAGCACACACTTTGCATGTATTGGAAACATTGTCAGGTTTGTAAAAAAATAATAATAATAATGTTTTTAAGTTGTATTGAATTGAAAAATAAGTACCAATAGGACAAACATTGCCTTTTAAACCTTTTATACCATGCACACATGACTTTTCTTACATTATATTCATTGCTTGTGGTAATGAAGTTTGCAATTCAAAAGGGCTAAAAACCACAAAAATTAATGTACAAAATATTTTTTTCAAAATTGGCATGAAAATTTGAAAATTATTTTCAAAACCATTAATTGTAATGCTTTTTTGATATTATTTTTCCGTGCCAACTAGTGGTCCACAACTGGTTCATCAAAGGGTGTGGTATGTGCTGTCCTGTCTACGGCACAGTGCATATAAAGACCCATTGCTGCTTTTTGGAAAGAGTAGCCTATGTGGCGGAAGCGGGTTTCCTCTAAATAAATGTGTCAGAATGACCATATGTGTGACGTCCTATAGCCGATTGTAAGATAAAAATCAATGTGCTCTAGAGGGGTCATTAAATAAAACAAACTTTACTTTTTTAGATAATATTTTTAAAGTAACATTGCAATCTCAAGCTAAAGACTGTGTTAAAACTGGTTAGAGGCTGCCTCACACTTGATTCAGAATTTCCAAATGCTTGACATCCAGTAACCGATGATTAATGAATCAGTGGGCTCAAGTGGTCTCATTAATAATTTAAACAATCCCAAAGAAACAGATAGGATAAATACTAATAGATGGTAATCAGAACTACAGGTTATACCACCAGAATCACGTGTCAGTCTACCAACAATAACTACACATACCTCCCCACTGCTGTCTTATTTTGATCAGCTGTACAGTGTCTTTTTGTATGCATACTTCAATTGCCGATATTAATTTTCTGTTCTACTGGGTCAATAAATAATCAGTATATGTGCAGTTTGCCATAGAGAGAATGGCACAACCTTCAAAACGTGTACCATGAGATGGAACAGGAAATAGACCACTGGGTTTTGGAAGGGGATTGATTCATAAGATGTCAGCTGGGCACTAGATATAGCAGGAATGAGAAATTCCCGCTTTTGGGGATTAATTTTGACACTTTTTGCACCCAAAGTAAAGTTTGTTTTATTTAACGACGCCTCTAAAGCACATTGATTTTTATCTCATCATCGGATATTGGACGTCGTATATACAGTCATTCTGACGTTTGTCTTTTAGAGGAAACCCTGCTGCCGTCACATAGACTATCCTTCGAATAAGCAGCAAGGGATCTTTTATATGCACATCTCACAGACAGGACAGCACATGCCATGGCCTTTGATAAACCAGTTGTGGACCACTGGTTGGAATGGAAAATAGCCCAAACTGTAAATGGGTCCACTGAGAAGGATCGATCCGACGTCTGACATGCTACAATTTGAGCTAGATCCCGCTCCATTAAACAGTAAAAATTCAAAATGGAATTAACAATTGTTAATCAGACTAGTTTCAAGAGTATTTATAATTTCTGATAAAGCTAAATACAAAACACTGATGCCATTACTGTAAGAAAATAATATCTACATCTCCGCTACATTTTTCGAGTCAAGATAAAAATGATATTTACCATGACTCAGATCTTTACCAACTTTTCTCAAGGTAAACAGTTGTGGGCAAACCCGCACTGCCAATGTAGCTTTATCAGGACTGGGTAAATATAGCGCTGGTCTGAAATTAAAAAGATGTTTTCATGAACGTCACGAGGTGGAGAATAATGATTTTAATTTAGTTTTTTCTTAACATTAAACAACTCTGACCCATCTTCTATATAACTTAATCTATTCCTAACATCCAATACAAATAAAATTCAAAAGTAAAGTTTGTTTTATTTAACGATGCCTCTAGAACACATTGATTTTTATCTTATCTTCGGCTATTGGACATCAATCATATGGTCATTCTGACATATTTATTTAGAGGAAACCCACTGCCACCACATAGGCTACTCTTCCCAATAATAAGCAAGAGGTCTTTTATATGACATACCACAGCCTTTGATGAACCAGTTGTGGACCACTGGTTGGAACAGAAAATAGTCCAAACTGCAAATGGGTCAATTGAGATGGATCGATACGATGACCGACCACTTCACAAGTGGACATGGTACCGTTTGAGCTATGTCCCACTCCAGTTGATTTATTTCATCAAGCAACAAGTGAAAACCGGCAAAACTAATCTCCTCCCTTGAATTTTATGTCTTGAATTGATTTTCAGGCAATGTATATCTCTACTGCTATACCAAAGGAAAGGATTGTTTTTTTAATGACACCCCAGCACATTATTTATTCAGCGGCTATTAGGTCTTTAGAGAAAACCTACTACTATATAGGCTACACTTTCTTATTTGCAGCAAGCAATCTTTTATATGCACTTTCCAAAAGACAGGACAAGACATACCATGGCCTTCGATAAACCAGTTGCGGAGCACTGGTCAATATAAGTGGCTTACACTTACCCATTGAGCCTTTGCAGAGCACTCACTCTGGGATTATGCCAGTATCAAAATTAATAATCCCATGCCTCGACTGAGATTTAATCTCAGTACCTAGAGACTGACAGCTTAACCACTATGCCACCGAGGTCAGTCCTGCTATCTCCAAATGAAGTGAAGCTTTGAGGCCTCTTCTGGACAACTGGGTCCTGTATTTTCATGTTCACCAGCTCTTTCTATTCTTAATGACCTCACTAGCTAGCTGCATCCTTGTGGATCAGAATGATGGTTGGTGCTGTAAACAAATCTCTTTATGTTTTTCCCATAAAGGTTTAATTTTTTTTTATTATTACAACTTTTGACTGACAAATTTAACTTATAAAAATGCAAGGGTTTTATTAGGTATAAAAATATCTTACTTGGCCGACACTTCCATCTCAATGGCTTGACATTCAGCTAGACAGAACTGTCGAATACACTGCAGCCCTGCAGAAACAAGAGAACAAAATTGAAATCACACACACATGCACGCAAGTACGCGTGCATATGCATGCACACACACATGCACACACTGACTTATCTACAACATTTAAAATGAGGCGACTGTTATAACTTTGAACTGCCCCATGAAATACGCCAGGTTTTGTGGATCATAATCTAAAATAAACAGAAATATACCGATCTGGCTTATAAAATAAGCAATCTGATTGGATAATATTTTTAAGCATGATATCACCAAAAATGTTTTCGTACAGGTGGTGCAGTAAGCAGCCCAGGTTTTTATAAACTTTATTTGTCAGGGGTCCCACAGACACGAGCGGACCCTGACATTGGTAGGATGGTCTTTTAGAAAAACTTAACATATTTTATAATATAGAAATAATGGATTTAATACATTACCTTTAGTTTCATTGAGTATTTTCTCTGAACCATAGACTCCGGTAGATTGAAAGTGATCGGTAATCATTTTGACAGAGATCACATAATTTTAATGCTTGCCATTATTTTATAATATTGAAATAATGGATTTAATACATTACCTTTAGTTTCATTGAAATATTTTCTCTGAACTGTAGAGACACTGCTAGACTGAAAGTGATCGGTAATCAGTTTGAAAAGCTTGGACATGTTACCACTTTCACATGCTGTGTTGGGCATGATAATCTGAAACAAGTTGAAACTTTATAAACTGTGGAATAAGATGTCATATCATTCAATTCCTATGCTGGACACAGACACAATTAAGCTGTGTTTACCTGACATCAGATAAGTGATATGTGAAACGACGAAACAAAATGCGAAATCGCAGTCTGATCACTCCTAAAAGTTTGTTTTATTTAACGACACCTCTAGAGCACATTGATTTTTATCTTATCATAAGCACCAATGTATGACCCCCAATAGCTGATGTTTATTTTTTGTGCTGGGGGGGGGGGAGATCGTTAAACAAATAATAATAACTTATTATCGGCTATTAGCCATCAATCATATGGTCATTCTGACATATTTATTTAGAGGAAACCCACGTCTGCAACATAGGCTACTCTTTCCCATAAGCACCGTCCCACAGACAGGACAGCACATACCATGGCCTTTAATGAACCAGTTGTGGACCACTGGTTGGAACGGAAAATAGCCAAAACTGCAAATGCGTCCACTGAGAAGGATCGATCCGACGACCGACCGGTTCACATGCTACCATTTGAGTAAAAGCCTGCTCCTCTGGTCACTCTGTTTTCCAATAACCTTTTATATGCACACATTATGCGATATGTGATATGCGTAACAAGGATATGTGAAAAGCCAATCGCTCCATATAGAGATTGTTTCCAGACGAAATAAAAATCGGATGCGATATAAACATTATAAATTGAAGGGCTTGATGGTAGTGTAAAATTTGCATGATATTCTAGTAAACGATTTCCCATTGTGAAATCCCCGATTTATTGAAACCATTGAGGAAATCTTACTGGCAGGGTTCAACCTAGCATCTGGAAAATGGGAGTCATCATGACTCACAGGGTTTTATTTTGGGAGTCAAGCATTCAGAAATGGAGTCAAGCATATTATTTCAGTCACATAATTAACATTATATCCATTATCCACTATTCTATCTTTATAATACTAATACATGTATATCCATTGTTTTCTCTTCTCATAAATAATAGGTTTTTGTATATTTAAACAAATTAATATTGATTGACATTGGAAATATTTTGTGTCAACCATGACACACACATATTTTATTTAGGAATATTATAGAAAAATGTGGCGTCAAATATGCAGGATTCCTGCATCACGTGAAACCCTGTACTGGTACCATAGTTTGCTTCTGAAAAAATGTCTTGGTGAGAAAGGAGCCTTAGGTTCGTTTAACTGACCAACTTGAAGTACCATACCCGAGTGAGTAACTCACCTCTATAGGTTAAAGAATCTGTAATTTGGTGATTGTCTTCACATACGTTTAACTGTCCAGCTTGAAGTACCATGCCCGAGTGAGTAACTCACCTCTATAGGTTGAAGTACCATGCCCGAGTGAGTAACTCACCTCTATAGGTTGAAGAATCTGTAATTTGGTGATTGTCTTCACATACGTTTAACTGTCCAGTTTGAAGTACAATGCCCGAGTGAGTAACTCACCTCTATAGGTTGAAGTGCCATGCCCGAGTGAGTAACTCACCTCTAAAGGTTGAAGAATCTGTAATTTGGTGATTGTCTTAACATACGTTTGACTGTCTGAAAACTGGGACAAGATCAAAATTGGGGACTTCAGATTAAGACTTGCCATTCCTATTTCACCCCTAGCTAATCCCCGACCCTCTACCAAAGCTGTAAAAGAAACAAACAAATTTACAGAATAATGGTTCCAAAATCAGAAAATAATTTATTATGGTTCCCTTCTAAAATAAACATAGCATTAAACATTAATCAATTTCCTAAATATAACATGAAAATGGGTCAAACTTAATAATGTACAAAGATATATAGTTTAGATTTTAATAAATTCACTGGTATCATTTTGCTAATAAATCAGGCCTGCGCAAATTCAAAATCTGCATCACCGAAAAATAGGTTACGCTAAAATAATTTGCATAACCTATTTTGATTTGCCTTTTTTGTACTTTGAGAAAGGTTGATATAGAAACTTTATTTAGCAAATTTTACACGAATAGGAAATGGGTAATTCATTGTAAATTATCATTTGTTATTTTTAGTGTAAATTAACTGCGGGTTTCCTTATCATTTCGGTTTATTACACTACAACTAAAAGTTTGTTTTATTTAATGACGCCTCTAGAGCACATTGATTTTTATCTGATCATCGGCTATTGGACATCATACATA
>JAULBS010139494.1:0-12815 GCA_032355785.1 Symmetromphalus regularis | reverse complement strand
CAGAGCACCGACGAATTAGGCACTTCTAATATCCGGTATAATTACGTCTAATGTGCGTATAGCCAATCGACGTCTCGGTAGTGTTTTTGACGATATCTAGGTCATTTGTGAAAGCGAAAGCGACCAACAATGTCACTAATGTTTACATTAACTTTTGCTTGGTCGCCAGGGGGGCGATCGCATGCAATGTTTAAGTGGCCAAATTAAAAAAAAATGGTCGCAACGAAGAGGGATGTTATAAAAAAAAAAAAATTATAGTAAATTTTGTTTTCATCAGTAATAATTATTTTGAATTTATTTTGTTTTTATTTACTTTATAGACTTAATTATTAATTTGTTTTGTATCATTACATTGCATATATCTTACTACTCAATGTTTAGTTAAATAATAATCAAATATTGTCATAATAATATCTCTTTTGTTTTTAGTGCAAATAAAATAGTGTATTTAAGCGATATTAAAAAAAATGGAAGTTGTTTCTTGGCAGCGGTTAAAGAATCACGCCTATACTGCAGAATGATATGAAAATATAAAAAGTCAACGTTTTTGCTATAAACTTTAGCCTGTTTCAGGAGAATATTTAAAATATATCCGATATAGAAACTAATTTATAAAGTTCATTTATAATATAAAAATTAAATGGAAATGCTTATTGATAATCATTTAATTAATGATAGAATATTTATTTGGTTTATAAATACGAATTAATGTTTAGTTGATACCGTTCTTGAGCTTTGTGAAACCCCTATGGCTTTGACGTAGATTTGTTGTCTTTTGGAAATTGTAATAAAAAATACCCTTTTTTTTGTAAGTACATGTACCTTGAATGTACTTTACTATTAGCAAAAATAAATAAAATCGATGATTATAAACAAATATTTGCTCGTACTGATTTGTACTTAATTCTTATCCTTTATTTTAAGTATCAACACATCTGTAATCAATAACAATGACTAATTATTAACTACACTTCAATTAACAGAGTGCAGACAAACTAGAATCAATGACTTGTAACAGATTACGTTGTTGTTTTCTTAATCATGATTGGTCTAAAAACACTGATGACTGTAAGTGCCACCTGTCTTCTCACTTTCATTTTGACAGACCCTACTCACTCGTGCCATTGTTGCATATAAGTACGTGAGCGATACTCATCGAGTATCTACAAAACATTACAATTCCGGTTACCATGAATCAGTCAAAAATGATCTTCACAATCGAACAGTTAGCGAGTACTCCCAGGGCGAGACCGCGCCCCACCATCTTCCATGCAATAGCCCCAAATATCAGCAGAATAGCATGGAATGACGGCTCCCCGCAGGATCATAATCAGAGTGACATCATTTCGTTGGATTGTACGTCATTATTAGAACAAACGCAAGATATTCTTGACATTGAGGTTGGTAGATTTTATGATTATTTAAAAAACTAATTTATAAGTTTATTACAATATGTGCCTTTAACAGTGAGTAATAATAAAATAAATACAGCCACACACTTAAAAATAAATATGTTTCTATAAGGAGAGGTTTTTTTTTAATTTAGTCTTTTAATGTATTATTATTATCACGGGTCTTCGGTCAGTGTTACAGGTGGGAATCCTCATTATTTTAAAAAATATTTTTAATGAGGATTGCAACTGTAACGTGGATCGAAGATAGCGATAATGACCATTTTCGAATACGATAATGGCGTCAAGTCAATTATAGCTGCATGGATAAAAGTGTATCATTTCTACAAAAATAAATAGAAAGATATATTATGTACAATTCCAGTCGTGATTCTAGGAGTTTTAAAAGAGGGAGGTTAATTTTTATAAAACAATTTTTACCTTGCATGCATTTTATTTTGTAATTTTGTGCTTCTTCATTCATCTTTTAAAATTTCATTTTAATCCGCTAAATGTGAAAATTTAAAATGTCCTCCTCATTTTGAAATTTCTCGCCTGGAATAATTTTTTGCTGATAATGGATTGCTCTACAATTTTTAAATGGAGAGAGCTTCTTCATAAGTTCCCTGTACCGTTTGTTGTTTATTTTACTTAAATACTGTAAATTAACTTTTACTCGAAAGAAGCAGCCTTGCGACTATTTTTAGCGCTTTATGTTAAACCTAATGAGAACAAGGTTAACTTCCAAATTGCCTAGTAGCTTCTCTGAGAACAAGCCCATCCTAAACGTAAGGTGTATTATTAATGCTATTTTAAGATTATTATTAACAATAATAATAATAATGCAAATAATAATATTATAATAATACTCTTGAAAACTAGCGTAAGATTTGTTATTAATGTTATTTTAATTAAATATTTAAATTAAATTCCAACTCCCCTGAATATTACAAGATGATATTTAAGATATTAAAATTCGTGACAAATTAAAATTATTTTACTAGAGATATAAAATTTTAATATGAAATGGAATCTAGTTTAATATTCTATAAATACCATCCTATATATTTCTTTTATTGTTGTGCAAATGGCTATATGCATAATGACAAGTAGCGTGACGTTATTATCGTATTTCACAATGACGGTTATCGCGATCATCGGTCCGTGTCACTGTGGAAATAAATTGTTGAAGCCATACCACTGTTACCGAACAAATATCTTTAGTAACTGTTACAAGGGAGGTAAGTCCTTGTTTCGAAAATATTTTAACGAGCCATGCCTGGACGAATGTAGGGTATGTAGTTTAAAAAACCTACGTCAATGGGAATAACAAACAATAAATTCAATAAATGAATTATTTATGGAACATAACGCAAAGTAAAGAACTGACAGTGGCGTTGTACTAGTGTCAAGTTATTCCCCTTGACTACACATACTACGCAAAACTTAAGCAAAAACGACATTACGTTTCTGTCCTTTAATGTAACTAAATTAATCTATTTCAGGATTCTAGTGAGGATTATGTAGCTGAAACAACTGAGGAATATTCCCTTTCATCAAAAGTGCTAAACAACGGTTTTATAGAACATATCCAGCAACAAGTGAATGATAAACTAAAGTTAGAGGAACACAATGAATACAGACGAAAAGAGAAAATTATCTTCAAACTGAGCAAATGTTTTGCTGAATGTCTGCAAGAAAACCGAGTGAAGCTACACAAAAGGAACACAGTGAAGAAAGTTTTTACGAAGATTAGCCGGTGTATAATCAGTAAACAAAAGACAAAATTCAAGGCTGGCAGCCAAACAAAAGTTCCGATGGTTCCATTTGTTTCTTCTCACTCTCCAGACATTGTTGATATCAGTAAAGAGTTTGGATTGCTGAATGGTAAAACCTTTCTGAAGGAGGGAATGAAATGTACGTGGTGTTGAAATATTTATTCTAACTGTAATTTGTATATACGAACTATTTATCGTTCCATTCTGTTATGCCACTAGTATAACAAAAGTTATTGCAAGTATTATCCTTTCTATGGAAAGGCATGCAATACACAGTTGTTAATAAAATATAACCAAGGTGGTGATGAGATTTTTCTGAATACCAGGTGCAACAATTACAATATTGATTATATTTTTAATTGAATACACAGAGATGGGATTGTTAAAGATTCCTGCCATGTTGTTGAAAATGGTTATTGCAGGTTATACTGTACAAACAATGACTGGCGCATATAATAAATTATTACTCTAAGTCACTGTTGCAGTTCATTACCTGTAAACATTATAAGATCAATAATTTGTATATGTGGTCTTCATTCTTCACACTTCATTTTCTGCATTTACAAGTAGCCCACCACTCTTAATTTAAAAAAACAAATTATTATGATTACTGATCTGTTAACATGCTTTTTGGTAGAGATGAAATAAAAATACACTAACATTTTTTTGTGGTTTTATTTAAATTTCCCCACCAACCACATTAACTGATGATGCAATCTGATCTGGAATTTTATTTTTTGAGAGCCTCAGATGTTTCAGTTACATGGGTTTCAGTCCTGACATGGTTTTTAATGTCAAGGTCAGTGTCACTTCCATCTGATTTAGTAAACCAATGTGTGATATTTTCTGTGGAAAAATATCAAAACATCTACCACTAGCATAGCCAGTATGTAGCAGATGACGCGATTGCCTCATCAGGAATTTCTGCAGATATGTTTAATTTTTTCCCCCATGATACTGATATTTATTATCCACATGGTTCAAGCTTCCAGCATCTGGGTTTGCCTCAGCATTTTTTCCCTCTCTGGCTACCCTCCAGCCTACATAGGTATTAGAAAGTGCCTACTTGATTAAAAAAAAAAAAAATCAATAATAATAATTATGTTTATGAGTACCATCAAAATGATATGAAATACAAAACACATTTACAAAGAATAATATACATGGAAGACAACAAAAATATCTGAATATGAAAATATTTTTTAACAGATTTTGTTCCATAACAAAACATGCAAACAAAGGGGAAAAAAAGGAACAACTCCATACTAAAGTTAAATTATTTCTAAACAAACATTAGTAACTTGCTGAATTACTTTAAATGTGGTAGTAAAATAATTTGTTACTCGTGTTTTATGTACACCATATTTTGAATAGTTTACATTGAATTGTAATATTAACCAAAGAACATTTTTGTTGGCTTCACCATGCCATCATACACTGATTTTAATTTTTGATACATCATTAAGAAAACCCAACAGCTAATTTATAACACTGTAATGTTAACCACAGAATATTTTTGTTGGCTTCATCATACCAACAAAAAACAGATTTTTTTATATACATCATTAAATAACACCCAATGGTTAATTTTTCTTATTGTGCTGGAGTATTGAAAATATTTGCTTTTTAATTAAAAATTATTTGGACCATTTAATTTCAGTGGTGGCATCAGACCCAAAGATATGTGATGATATTATTATTTTTATTACTATTATTATTATTAATGAAGAATGGATGAAATAGAAAAACAAAAGAAAATTGAAAATAGTACAAAAAATATTTTAAAGCAGGAGGCAATCCCTGTTTTTTTTTTTTAAATAGTTAAATGAAAATGCTAAACAAATGAGCAAACACATTATTTATGATTTATTTAAATTATCACAATAATGAAGATGATATAAAAAAAGGTAAAAAATCTAGCTGAGCAAAATGTGATTCACATAAAGTTGTGAAAAGACTAATTTATGTAAACTGATTGCATTAACTACAGAACTAAAATATGAATCACTGAGGAACTACAGCAACAATGTGGCTAACATGATTTAAACAAAACAGGTTCATTATATAAATCTATATAATTTGTATACAAGAAAATGTAAAAATTCTCAATCACAAAATAGAAACTAAAATAAAGAGGATTATAATTGGGGAAAAATAAAACCCTTTTAATAGAAAGAAACACAAAATAGAAGCTAAAGGAAAGTAAACAAATTTCTGTTTGATAAGTAGAAAATCACAACATGTGTTGGTTAATTTATTATGAAAGAAATAAGGCATGCATGATTTCAACTAGTCAGTATAATCAGCTGAAATGTTTCACATAGAAGACTGCATACTGAAGAGAATCTCACAGTAAATTGAGACATACTGGTATACACATGTACATTGAAAACATATGCTACTATATAGATATATACATACATGTTAAACAACAACAATGAAATATAAGTAGCAATAAAAGTCAAATAAAGACTTTTAAGTAGAATAACATTGGATTGAATTAAGTAGAATGAAATGGTATTCAATAACAAAAGAAACGTAAAATACGAGTTTTGAAACTAGGTGTGTTCAAGAAATAACAAAACTTGATAGGGGTGGGTATCAGTTTAAAGCTAAGAATCCACTGATACAAATGCACTCTGCAGATCCAGTTTCATACACTGCATGAATGCATCATACATTTTGTTAGACTGTACAGGTAGTTATTTTTATGTTTTTAAATTTTATAAATGTTAATATGCACTGTGTTTGTGATACATGGTTCACAGAGGAAACATGCTACTGCCACATATGCTACTCTTTATCATTATTAGCAAGGGGACTTTTCATATGCATCATTCCACAGACAGGACAATACATATAGCACTTGTTACACCAGTTATGGACCATTGGCTGGAATGAAAAATGGCCCAATTAACATGACAAGTTTATGTACATTTTTGTAATGGATATTGGGGTAAATACATATTGAACAAGATCCCATGTCATATTAAGTTTATGTCCATTGTTAAATAAATCTAAAGCTTGTGATAAATTCAAATTATTTCAATCGGGTTATAAATTTAATATAATGTGGAATCTTTAGAGAATAATCAACGAGCTATGAGTAATTACGGATTATCTGTCCCTCGTGAATTAATGTTGTAAAGCCCTCGCCTCCCTATCATAATGGAATCTTAGCTTTATAACATAATTATTTTTAATATATGGGTGGGTGGGCTAATTGGAAAGTTTGTATGGTAGAGTCAGCAAAAGGTTACACGTATGTAATTATTTCAGGGAGAGCCCAAAATGTAAGTAACATAATATTTGAGAAACTAGGTGGTGGCACCTTACAAACACCCCTAAATCAGATTGTTTATTTTCATGAAGTAAAATCAGAATCTAAATGAAAGATAAGAAATTGTTTGTATCAAATTATTCTTAATTTCTGGTTGCAATATAACCAATAGTATGACAATGTTATACAGATTTCTGGGTTTTGTCACCTAGATTATGAGGCATGCACCATATTGTAAAACACTGTTTTTCTCAAACTGATGGATAATACTGTTTTTCTATTTTAGTTATACAAAATTCTTATTATTTGAATACCTTGACATATAACAAAAATTTTGATTAAACAAAAATAGTTTACCCATATTTCTAAATAATAAAGTAATTTAAAATATAAAAAATATAAATGTTGTTGCTACAAAATATAAATACATGCATGCATTACAAAAATTTATTCATCTCTGTACAAATTTTCTGTCATCTAACATTTAATATATATAAATAAAAACTGTAAAAGTACTAATTCAGACCCGTAACCAGCTTGTTTACCAGGGAGGATAGAAATAATAATAATAATAAAAAAAGGAAACAAATATATATATATATATATATATATATATATATATATACACACAGTTAAACTCTGCTATTACGACCACCAATGAGACTTATTAAAATTGGTCTTAAGCAGGGTGGTCTTAGTACCGGGTTAGTCGTTTTCCCAATAATGCCCAAATTTAATAAAGCAACTAATTTAAAATCTCATTTATTTTAATACAGATTATTCATGCACCAGAACAGAACAGAACAGTACAGAACTTTATTAAAACACTAAATAAGCATTATGAAAAAGACAATTATGACGCTCATTTTTTACAAATTTTGTAAAATTATTCTGTAAACCTGTCCATAATCTACAGTGGTTAGGAACACCTCTTTTGTTATCTATTGAATTAGTCTGCCAGTTTATTTGGGTAGTATTCTAATTAACAATTAGCCATGAGTTGGCGGCAAACCACTAAGAATATATGAGTGTCAAGTCCGTCAATCCAACTTCAGAGTAATTAAGTTATCAGTCTCAGCTATTTTGACCATTACAGTGATTTCAGTTGAAACACCAGATATTTTAATTTGGTCACTATAGTAGGGTAACAATATATTGAAAATGACTGTTGGGACTGATTTTACTGGTCATGATCCAGAATAGTGGGGTGGTCTTAATTTTGGGGTATTTTTGCTGTAAAAGTAATAAGAGAAATTCGGGTCTTTAAAATATCGGTCTTTATAGTGGGGTGGTATATTCACTGTATATATATAATTATTTTCATTTTAGCGGAACATCCAATCATGCGAGGGGATCGTCCAATCCCCCCAATCCCCCCTGGCTACGAGCCTGAAATTAATAGTATATACAAATATATACATTATGTATAATTTCATTACAACATTTATTTTTGAAAGTCACAGATCCAATTTGTTAGCCACTGTAATGTTTTACAAACAGAGCATTGTTTAATAATTAAAATAACATAATTATTAAAAATATCTACTGTAGAATACCAGTATTTTGACAAATTCAATGTAATTTTGTAAGTCATCAAAATGTTAACATGAGCTGACACCACAAATAGTTTTAAAAAAGGGTGTATGTAAATGGATTGAAGGAATTCCTAATATTCAGATGACTTAAGAAACACATTCCAATAAACAAAGAAAAATACTTTTAAAGGAAAGATAATTATAGTCTTAAAATTAACCAGTTTATTACTTCCATTTATCTTAAAACCACAGAAGCCTACTTATTCATATTTTTTCTACAATGATGAAAATAAATAGAAGTGTCAAAAAATTAAATATCATAAACTTGTTTTCTTTTTTTAAAGCACTATGCCACAATAATTAATATTATGTTCTTCTTTTATTTGAAGACCATACTTTCAAGTGAAGTACAATTTCTGAACTACCCATTTTAACCCAGACACAACCTCCTCATTAACATTTTGCATATTTCACTTTGAACATATCACTGAATAAAATGAGCAATTGTGAAAACCATTTAATCAACTTTATATACTTTACTTCAACCTGCCAGAGAAAAAATATTCAGATTTGAGTTATTAATGGCTTGGTTAATGTTTGTTTTCCACTCAAAAATTAGATACCATAAAAATGTACCTCGTTATAAATAACGAAACAAGTTTAATATTTTATTTTTTGACATTTCTATTTTAATGTTTTTATCATATAATTATATTTCCCACATTTACTACATGGGAGTATATTAATCTAAATTATTTTCTATTTAAAAGGAAAGAAAGCTATCATCAATACTCAGTATTACTGGCTATCCAAGTCAGATCTGTCCTTTATAGAAATTGTTCATTTTCAAATATATCAGACCCTAATATGAAATATAGGCAAGTTATTGAGCAAATATTTTCTGTAATATGCTACAAACAAAAATCACAAGAGACAAATTTACAAGTTAGTTGCCCAGGAGGCTTCAAAGGCACCATTTTGTTCTATTTTATTTTTCTTCAAAGGCAGTTATGTGTATGTGTATGTATTCAATCAAATGTTTACCACCTACATGTACATGCATACAACTAATTTAAGTAGAAACATTTACAAAAAACAATCAGTGGCATACACAATTTCTAATTTAATAACAAAGTGACATTTATAAACTTAAAAAATGGTACTTGATTATTTGTTGGTATGCACCAAAATATTCTAAATCTGATAAAAAATATTAGATTTGAAGTTACAAATAAACGGATAACAAATAAGGCAAACTTTAGAATTCTTTGATACCTGAAGTTGAATTTGCTGCCAGTACTTGCTATCAAACTGTTACATATAATTTCTTGTTATAAAATAGGTTCTTCAGAAATAAAAATAATACCATACAAAAATTTTTCAATAACATTTCAACATATTACTACATAATAGCAATGAATGACATGATCTAATTTAAATAATCTACTCTGTATTGAGAATGGTCCAAAACTTATTCAGTGGTGTTATTCATGAAATCAGACCATGCTAAGAAAGAGTCCATGGTTAGGAAGGAAGTGAAAGGCAAAATATTTAAACATGCATATTACTGTTAAAAAAAACAGTTCCTATCTTGTAACCAAGTTACACAAGCATAGTTCCATGGCTTATAGTCGACATTCTAGTTGTAGAAAACACACCGGTAGTTTGTTTATGCTGTCACACAGCATCTGTATATAGCTACTAAGCAAATGTTATAAACTGTCTTCTATTTCTCCTTTTCAAGTAAGTTTACCAAGAATATAGCTAGCTAATAAATTAGCAAGATCAGATAAATTTTGACACATGGAAGTTTATTTTGTCCCATCTTTTAATAAATCACACTAGGTAAATATTATGAATCTTAATTTTAAATGATATCACTCAAATACATTGATTTATTGATCATTGGCTAATGGATGTCAAACATTTGGTTATTTTTTTACACATCGTCAAGTGTTTTGACCAACTGTTATCAGAATGAGAGTCCAATGTCCTGGCACTGAAGTTCTATTATGAATTTAATGAATTGTTATCATTACTAATAGCTGCCTAATAATTACATAACTTGGCTATTAACAAGTATGACAATATAACAATGAAAAAAAAAAATATTAAACCAATAAACTATTTTCAAGATGAATTCAATATATGCAACTTATTATGCAGATAAGGAATCTGAAAGTCAAGGTTTTATATGTCAACAAAGAAAACTGCCAGCAAATACAGATTCAAACACTGCGTAGAAATATATACTTAAATAGAAAGTCTGAAACATTTCACATCACTGTTACAATTTCCAAGATACTTCTGCTTCTCTCGTGTTTCTTAACCATAACTAACCAGTTACATTCACCATGGATCTGTTGGTAGGACAGATATTAGTCTCATTCTCAAGTCAAAACAAAATGGTTTCATTGATTTTGATTGCGTTGAAGAACACAGTCAAATTCATTAAACCTTTGAGATGGTTAAATTTTGAAAACCTGTAGTGTAAATCCAAACCCATCTGTTGTAAGAGAAAAAAGCATTTTTCTATTTTAATGATGCTATGGATGTCACAGTATGTGTGCCATTATTTTCTAATTTCCATATGGCTCTGTTCTTGAGGTCACTTGAGAGTAGGCACAAATGGTTTAACACAATTTTTTACTGTCATATTTAACTCTAGTTAATGCACATTAATACAATTACTGATGGCTATGGCCACAAAAATAAAACAAAAGAGCCCATGCATCAGTTTTACTATCTACCCGGTGAAGACCCGAATGTTGAGTAGAAATATTATATGCCAAACTGGTTGCATACTGAATAATGATATCTTAGTTGAATAATGTCATGTATTTTTCCCCCCATCTGTTCTTTCAAAATTAGAATAGTAACATTTAATGATTTGTGGACAAATATTATATCCACCGGCAGCGTGGATTAATAAATAGAAAAGTATACTTGTTCATATGTGATACAGGTAATATATCAACTCAATTTAGCTTGCAATGTAAGATTGAAAATGCACGTGTTTTAATACAAACTGTATCACACTGGAACTTGTTAAGAATATTCTCAGCATGTGTCAGTAAAGTGAATTTATTTAGTACAGTGGTTGGTCTGGTCCCGCCCCAGCGTGAGTGGGAGCAGAATTGTTCTTGTTTCTGTTCCTCTTTTCCCTGTGTGCAGTCTCTGCATGGAAAATGGCTTCCTTTGCCAGATGCTTCTCTCGAAGGATCTGTAACTTCACAGATCTTGGGACATCAGGAACCAAGAATGCAATGAGCCAGGAAAGGAATCCAACAGCAAGCTAGAAATAAAAAAAATAACAACAGGCAATAGAAGAAGTGTACAGTGTATTTACAAAATTTGCACATGCAAAATGTTGAAAAATAACACTGCCTGTTGCCCGGGGCAAGTGCAGTTTGACAGTTGGGCAACTGATGTGCAAGATCTAACCTAAGTGAACTTTTAAATAATCACATTTTCAATACAATAATAACATTTCTTATTTTCAAAATATTTTGATTTTTGAATGTAATGGAATGATGTACCATATGTGTACAACTGATGTCACCATATTATTTCCATCTGCGTAAATTACTAGCAATGATTCGTCTATTTCCATTGTAATAAACGTCTGTTAAACACATTCAGTAAATGTGTTCAGGAGGGCGATTGAAGTATTGTACAAGGTTATATGCAAAGTGGTTATCCCAAAACAGAACATGTCCATTTATATAATCCAGTGGTATATCTCAATTTTAACATCAAATATGCAAGTTACTTGGTCATCTCCATTCTTTTATTTAAAAAACAACATATCTTCAATTATATTTACCAACAAAATAATACAATACTAAACAATGATTACAATGAATTGAGTGGTTTAGTAACACCTCAGCACAAAAATAAACTGGGTGATTCATTGAAAATGGAGGATGTTCAAATAGGCTCAAATCCCTTATAATTTTTATTTTGTACTGTTAAAAATGATACATCAAATATAATATTATGTTTGGTAAAGTCTTGAAGACCTCACTTTGTCAAAGATTAAAAGAGCAAATGTTGCCAAAGAAAGTTTATAATTCATGAAGATTTTGAACAATATACATGTCACTGTTTTGCATTGTTTATACTATAACAGACAATCTTAAGCACCTCTACCAACTGAGCTAATAGTGAAATTCTTACCAGCCACTGCCAGTGGGAGCACATTCTTACAACACTACTACCATATTATTATATTCTAGTGTAAGTACCATTAGGATATAAATTTACCTCCTAAAATTCACCCCCACAAGTTGTCATACACACAAGCCAACTAGATCATGTGAAAAACCATACTAGGCCAGTTAAAAATAATGTTATTTTCTTAAATTGTTCAGGGATGTAAATTTTCTTCATACTTTCTTTTCTCTTTTAATGTCTTTTCTTCATTATTATAGATTTTACACAATCAACTTCACATTGATAATGGAAAGAACATGATGTTTCCATTTGGAAAAAAGATGGATCTGCACTACTGTGACACATATGATAAATATACTTACAATAAATACAATGATGAAGGCAAGTCTTGAACTCAATATGTGCCAGAAAGCCGTGGTATATTCGTAAGATGTTTGATCTCGGTAATCCCTATAGCTGAAAAACAAACCAAACAATAGCAAATGTTTTGACATTTAGTGTTATGCCCAAGAAGCTGCAAATACAGTAACAAATACATAGGGGGAGGGGGGGGGTTCGATAGGTTTGACTAACCCCCCTGAAATCACTTTTTTTATAATTTAATATATCTGACATTATTATATTTACTCAACATAGAAATATATGCCCAATATTT
>JAULBS010139483.1:0-12818 GCA_032355785.1 Symmetromphalus regularis | reverse complement strand
TATGGGTCCACTGAGAAGGATCGATCCGACGATCGACCGGTTCACAGGCAGACACGCTACCGTTTGAGCTAGATCCCACTCCTTCAGTTCAGCTGTGAGTTATGTATATTCTGCTGTGAGTTAATGTCATAACCACTGAACTTGCTATAACTTGTAATCGGGAACAATTCATTATCACTTTCCATATGCTCTACTCAAGGTTGTATTTCTTAAATTTACAGCTCGAACTTTGGTAAAATTTGACTTTGGCAATGTTTGATTTGATTTCTCAGACAATGCCAAAACATTTGTCCGTGCAATAATAATAACTAAAAAAAAAGAATAACGAAACAAATTAATTAAAAAATTAAACAAAATTATTATTAAAATATTTGATCTGATGGCCATCAGTTATGACTGTTAACTTTGGCAAATCTAACATTATTTAACAATTAATTCTGCATTTTCAATTTCACTTCAAGTGCATTAAACTACATTATAATAACAAAATATTACATTAAATGAATTTTAATCAAATTAATACATTTATTTAAAAATAAAGACAAAAAAATGGGGTAATGTTTTCAAATTCAGAATGGAATTTTCACTTCAAAAATGACAATAATAATAATTTAAAAAATCACTCTACCTTCAGAAATGGGAGGGAAATTGTGCCAAATATTGGAGCCGAGAACATACAAATGACAAAACGGTGCTTGAACACAAACCTATGAATGGATCGTCTTGCCACTCATGTTTTGTGGTATTGGACCAGCAAACAATCTTAACCAACGAACTCAACTATAACTCCTGAACATTTCACACTGTTACAGTTCACACTGTTAGTGTTATTTCAGTCATGTCTTCAGGAATATACACAATAAACTCAACTATAACTCCTGAACAGTTCACACCGTTACATCATCCATCTATCTCTTTAGGTTTATATACAATGAACTCAACTATAACTCCTGAACATTTCACACTGTTACAGTTCACACTATTAGTGTTTCTTCAGTCATGACTTCAGGAATATACACAATGAACTCAACAATAACCCCTGAACAGTTCACACCGTTACTTCAGTCATGACTTCAGGAATATACACAATGAACTCAACTATAACTCCTGAACAGTTCACACTGTTACAATTCACACTGTTACAGTTCACAGTGTTACTTCAGTCATGCCTTCAGGAATATACACAATGAACTCAACTGTAACTCCTGAACAGTTCACACCATTACATTTCACACAGTTACAGTTCACACCGTTACTTCAGTCATGCCTTCAGGAATATACACAATGAACTCAACTGTAACTCCTGAACAGTTCACACCATTACAGTTCACACTGTTACTTCAGTCATGCCTTCAGGAATATACACAATCAACTCAACTGTAACACCTGAACAGTTCACACTGTTACATTTCACACCGTTACTTTAGCCATGCCTTCAGGAATATACATAATGAACTCAACTATAACTCCTGAACAATTCACACCATTACAGTTCACACTGTTAGTGTTATTTCAGTCATGTCATGCCTTCAGGAATATACACAATGAACTCAACTGTAACACCTGAACAGTTCACACCGTTACTTCAGTCATGCCTTCAGGAATATACACAATGATCACCTCTTGATTCTCACAGACATTATCTACAACAAACAAGAAAAAACATTTCAGTTTAAATAGAGAAACATTATTATATCAATCTGAGAAACAATACAATGGATAGAAACTGAAGTAGAAATGACAGGGAATGACTAAAATTTAATGCCTTAGTTCTGTAGTATACTGACCGACCTCAGATTGCCTGTTGTGCAAGACTACTCCAACCTAAAGTCTAAGTTCTGTAGTATACTGACCGACCTCCGATAGCCTGTTGTGCAAGACTACCCCAACCTAAAGTCTTAGTTCTGTAGTATACTGACCGACCTCCGATAGCCTGTTGTGCAAGACTACTCCAACCTAAAGTCTAAGTTCTGTAGTATACTGACCGACCTCAGATTGCCTGTTGTGCAAGACTACCCCAACCTAAAGTCTTAGTTCTGTAGTATAATGACCGACCTCAGATTGCCTGTTGTGCAAGACTACCCCAACCTAAAGTCTTAGTTCTGTAGTATACTGACCGACCTCAGATTGCCTGTTGTGCAAGACTACCCCAACCTAAAGTCTCAGTTCTGTAGTATACTGACCGAACTCCGATTGCCTGTTGTGCAAGACTACCCCAACCTAAAGTCTCAGTTCTGTAGTATACTGACCGACCTCTGATTGCCTGTTGTGCAAGACTACCCCAACCTAAAGTCTCAGTTCTGTAGTATACTGACCGACCTCCGATAGCCTGTTGTGCAATACTACCCCAACCTAAAGTCTCAGTTCTGTAGTATACTGACCGACCTCCGATAGCCTGTTGTGCAAGACTACTCCAACCTAAAGTCTTAGTTCTGTAGTATATAGACCTCCAATTGCCCCACCCTACAGCCCTAGTATTTTAATACACTGACCTCCGACTACCTGTTGAACAAGACTACCCCAACATACAGGCCTACTACTATAGTATACTGACCTCCGATGGCAAAGAAAGAAAAGTTTGTTTTATTTAACGACGCCTCTAGAGCAGATTGATTTTTATCTTATCATCAGCTATTGGATGTCAGTCCTATGGTCATTCTGACATATGTATTTAAATGAAACTTGCTGCACATATAACCTACTCTTTCCGGTAAGCAGCAAGGGGTCTTTTATATGCACCATCCCACAGACAGAACAGCATAGCACAGCCTTTGATGCACCAGTTGTGGATCACTGGTTGTAATGGAAAATAGCCCAAACTGCTAACCTCCTCTGATGGCATGCTATACATGACTACCCCAATGTACAGTCCTAGTTCTGTAGTATACGTACCTCCAACTGCCTGTTGTACAAGACTGCGCTGTACAGCCTCATCTGACAGATCTGCCTCTCCCTGTAGATAAATAATCTGAGTTGTCTTCCCACGACTCTCTGAGTTAGCGGCGACGGTCTGAGCAATACTTGTAGCCATGTCCAATGTCATCATCTGACCCTCACCTGTAGGAAAAGAAATAAACGTTAGCGCTGACGGTCTAAGAAATACTAGTAGCTATGTCCAGTGTCATCATCTGACCCTCACCTGTAGGAAAAAAGAAAGAAAAGCTAGTCAAGACAGTCTGAGGAATACTAGTAGCTATGTCCAGTGTCATCATCTGACCCTCACCTATAGGAAAAGAAAGAAAAGCTAGTCAAGACTGTCTGAGGAATACTAATGACATGTCCTGAAATTTTTTTTTGTAAAAATTTGTTTGTTTAAAGAAATTAATAAAGAGTTATGGATGAAATTGAAATGATTACACCACACCCTATTTCCAAAAAAAACATTGTCTCTAACATGCTGCATATGAGGACAATCCACCAAAATATGACGCACTGTCAATCTACACTGACAGTCCTCACATTGAGGTGAAGGATCTTTCAAAATAAAAATGTGTGAAGTAAGGATGACCAAAGGCTGAAGAATTGACCTGGAGTTTGATTATCTGAAAACTACATTTAGATGCCGATAGGTCAATTTACCTCCTGGATTTAGCTGTATCTGGAAACTGCCTTCAGTTTCTTGAATCTCCTCGGTCTTGATGTTCTCAAGTGATATTGGTCCAATTGAGTCTTGTACTGCAATACATAAAGAGTATATACTGTTCAAAATAAGTAAGGGGTATCTCATTTCAAATACTAATAAGCATGGTACATTTTGTACATCATCAGGATATGTCAAAGACATTCAAGACATTTCGCAGATTTAGACACTGCAGTGCAGGAATAAACCAAGACACATACAAATAAAAATAATTAAAGTTTGTTTCATTTAACGATGCCTCAAGATCACATTGATTTTTATCTTATCATTGGCTGTTGGACGTCAATCATATGGTCATTCTGAAATATGTATTTAGAGGAAACCTGCTCCTGCCACATAGGCTACTCTTTCTGATGAGCAGCAAGAGGTTTTTTTTATATGAACCGTCCAACAGACAGGACAGCATATACCACGGCCTTTAATGAACCAGTTGTGGATCACTGGTTGGAATGGAAAATAGCCCAAAGATGTTGGTACTCATGGCCAGTAGAGGTGCAACGATATACCGATATATCGTGATACGTGCTGAGCGCAATACATACTCCGATATGGTTTCGTGTATTGTGACATATCTACCTAATGATTACCCATCAAATT
This sequence comes from Symmetromphalus regularis, assembly GCA_032355785.1. Lineage (NCBI taxonomy): Eukaryota > Metazoa > Mollusca > Gastropoda > Neomphalida > Neomphalidae > Symmetromphalus > Symmetromphalus regularis. Next base: position 8,581 of record JAULBS010139483.1, on the reverse strand, counting down.
CTTAGCCTATGACTTCGACAGTAAGTTATAGAAATAAAAGTTAAACTTAATAGATATAAATGTACTGTATCTATATATTCTCTTTTATTCATCAGAAATTGGTACAGGTCTGTCTGAGATATGTTAATTAGTATGATAGCAGGCTTTTCATTTTATTTGAGAGTAGGAGTTGGAAGGAAGAGAGTAAGAGGAGGAAATACTTTAAAGTAATTTTTTTTGTTAAGGGGAAAGTAGACGGCGCAAGTTTGCACATAGACCAGTAAATGCACCGCCCGCCACCTTGTTTTGAAAACACTGGATAGTATCAAAATATGAATTTATGACATCTTGGTAATTAATCAAACTGTATTGCAGTACATGTCGTAATATGGGTTTGGTGTATCGCAGTACAGTTTTGGCCGTATTGTTGCACCCTTAATGGCTGGGCATCTAGGCTTTTAGGTACTTTATCCCCTCCCTCCTCTCCGGTACTTCAATCTAACACTATACTCAGCTGACATCAGTATCAGATCTAGGGGATCTAAGGATGCAGATCCCATCCTCTTTTATCTGTCCATATCTGTGGGACAGTGCACATAAAAGACCATTTGCTGTTTATCAGAAAGATTAGCCTATGTGGCAGCAGTAGGTTTTCTCTAAATAAATGTCAGAATGACCATATGATTGACATCAGCTGATGATAAGATAAAAATCAAGGTGCTCAAGAAGCACTGTTAAATAATCATGAGAAAATCATGAGAAATAAGTTACCTTCAGTATTATTAACAGGTATATGGTATACGTTGTTAGCAACAGAAATGTGGACTGAGTAATTAGCAACAGGAACGCTAAATAAATGTCAGAATGACCATATGATTGACATCAGCTGATGATAAGATAAAAATCTGGGTGCTCAAGAAGCACTGTTAAATAAAATGAACTTTACTTTGAAAACGGAAAATCATGAGAAATAAGTTACCTTCAGTATTATTAACAGGTATGTGGTATATGTTGTTAGCAACAGAAACGTGGACTGAGTCATTAGCAATGGGAACATTGTACGTGTCGTTAGCTTCAGTTTTGATATTGGTCAGTAACATCGGCTTCATTGTGTGCATCGTTGATTCTTCCACTGCAAAACAAAATCGATCATCTTCTTCAATAGGTTATCAAAGGCAAACAAAAATGTTTCCAGTAAACATGTGAAACTAAATTTAAATGCAATTCCACGTATTATAAAGCAATATTCTACTTATTAAAGTATAAAATCATTTAGACTTTAATCTAGAGGATAAAAAATGAAGTAAAGTTGTCTGATTCAATGAAATGATACAATTAAATCAGGGATTTACCGGACTTGCAAAATCTACGTAAAGGACGTAATAAAATGTCATCGGGACCCCCAAGCACAGAGACACTGCATCCCATGGGACCAGGGTCCCACCTAGCATCTGAAAAATGGGAGTCATCATGACACACAGGGTTTTATTTTGGGAGTCAGTCATTCAAAAATGGGAGTAAAGCATATTATTTCAATCACATAATTAACACATAATAAGGTATCTTTTATATGCACCGTCCCACAGACAGGACAGCACATACCACGGCCTAAGATGAACCAATTGTGGATCACTGGTTCGAATGGAAAATAGGCCTGACTGCAAATGGGTCCACTGTGAAGGATCAATCCAAAGATTGACCATTTCACAGGCAGACATGCCACCGTTTGAGCTGCATTCCACTCCCACTAAAATGATCTATTAAATTCTTACCAGAAACAGGTGATGTGAAGTTCTGTTCAGTAATAGTCTGTACCGCTTGCTCCGTGGCGGCAGGCTGTTGGAAGTCATGGAGACTTGCCATCTTTTTTGTTTTGCGATATATACCAGAGGTGCGTGACGTCATGCCGGCTATCTTTGGTGAAACTGTTCCTGAAGATCGCTTGTCCTCCACTGAAGCTTGCACAGTAGCATACCCTGACCAATCTCCCATAGTTCGGAGAGGAGAATGATATGACAAACCAGCTATCGGGACATCAGCAAACGCTCCGTCTTCTTCAACATGTTCCCCGGACTCATCCTCATCACTGCTGTCATCGTCGTCATCATCACCATCAAAGTTGTTATATCCACTAGCAGGTACAGCGTGTCTGCCGCCGTAAGGTTTCTTAATTGTCAGGTTGATGTCCAATTCGGCCTTTCTCTTCGGAGGTTTACTAAACTCTGACGGTCTACCAAGATTCTGTTTCAGAAGCATAAAGGGATTCTGACTGTTGAGGAACAAATCTGCTTCTTCCAATTCCAGTTCTTTTGCAGGTGAACCTCTGCGAGATTTATTTGGAAATTTAGCATCTAAATCCACTGATTTGGGATTAAATGGAACGATTCCCATCCTCCTGAAATGAGAGACAAGACAGGATGGTGCTATCGCATCCTCGTACACTCCACCAGCAAGACCACATATGTTGTATTTGTTCACAGTGCTCCCGGGATGGCAGCTTGTGTAGGCTTTGAATGTCTTCTCAAAGATTTGCCGGAAATTCTGCAGACAGCCAACCTCGTTAAATTTAGCTTCAGCACGAAGACCAGGAGGCAATGGAAAGAGAATAACCCTATTGTCTCTAGCCCAGGCTATCAGCTGTTCAGTGACTTTCATCTTGTAAGCATCAAACAGAACTAGGGCTGGAGATTCCTCATCCTCATTTACTGAAGGGATTAAATGTTCGTACAGATACCTCTGAAGCACCTCAGGGCTTGTGTGCCGAGACAGAGTTGACCGGCCTTGACTCCCGGCCGGAGCATGTTTGAGATGACACTGATTGAACTTGTGCTGTCCTCGGTAGATGAAGTACGGAGGAAGACTTTCTCCTTGAGCATTACCACAAGCCATGATCGTAACCCGGCGAAGATGAGCATTCTTAATGGTTATAAGTTTGTAGGCCATTTTGTATGGCAAGTCTATCTCAACCTCATCCACATTGAACACCAATTCTGGTTTCTCCAGAAGCTTAAACCGAGTCATAATGTCATGGAGGTCTGAGAAATATCGGTTCACAAACTTTGTTTCTGCCATTGGTTTTTCAGCTTTGTCGTCCATGTCTGGGAATGCACGACGGTGCCGTTTCAAGAAATGCCGATACCATGCTTCGGACAGTGCTCGATTTGGATCAAGAATTTTCTTCTTGTGGGCATAAGCCGTCACGAAAGCTTGAACCTCCTTCTGTTGAAAACGGTAACCAAGGAGACTCATATACTGAATGAAATCGGCCAGTTTTTCTTCATCGACGGGTCCGATCAGAGGCTGAGGACCTGGAGAGAAGACGTCGGGGTTGACTCTCTGGACCACACGGTCGTGGAGTGTGCTGTACGGAACTCCAAACTTCTTACTAGCCGTGTGACATGTCATCTTCTTGTCCTTGACAACCTTCATGGCTTTCTGAAGATTCACCATGCTATAGCTACGGTAACCCTGTTTCTCTCGGATAGAAGAGTTGGACTTCGCCATCTCCTCGAAGAGTTTTTTGTACGGAATGTGATGCCTCTTGGCAGCTCCTCGCATTGAAAGACCGGACTTCTTCACATCTTTTATTGCCTTTTTCATAACCATGTCGGGAGATTCCTCATCCATGAGAATCTGCAACTTTATCTCTCGCAACGCCTGATCAGTCAACAAGAAGGGATTTTTCTTTCTTAGAAAGTCTGAAATGATATCTTTGGAAGACTGGATCTGTTTTTTGGTTAATTTTTTAAACTTGGGTTTCTTTCCACTAAGAGCATATCCACTATCCCTTCCTCCTTTCGTGTCCATCTCGAGATCGTTATTTTCATCAGGAATTTCCTTCGTTCTAGAACACGACAAAGACGCATTAGGGTCAACCACTCTTGGGTTAAATGGGTAAACACCAATCTTTCGAAAACAGGCAATCAGGTTTTCTGGCGAAACAACCTCCAGATAGATTCTGCCGGCTATATTGCAAGCGTGGTTTCTATTCACTAAATCATCCACAATGAAATCTTCCAGAAAGGAAATACACTCCTCCTCGAAACTGTCCTTGAAATGTTCCATGCATCCAACATCAGGGAGTTGATGCACGTGAGGTGGCAATGGAAAGAGGATGATCCGATTTTCTCTTGCCCAACGAATTGTCTCATCAGACGGTTTCGCTTTGTGAGCGTCAAACAAGAGAAGAACTGGACTAGAATCATCCAGAGCAACAGTCTGGCTCTTGAAGTGGTTCTCAAGATAATACTGAAAGATCTGTTCACTGTTTTTCCACTTGCCCAACATCAAACCATGATGTCCCTGGCAATTCACAAGCACCTCCTCAGTTTTTCTCAAATTTGACAAACACGCAAAAAAAGGTCTCAATGTCTTTCCCATTGCATTTCCACAGCCGTACAGCGTGATGTTCTTTGAAACAGTTCTCTTCTTGTCCTGAGTGGAGTTGTCTCCCGCTTCTTGAGAAGCTGAACCATCATCAGATCTGATGGTAGAATCGTTCAACTTGTCAGGAAATGGAGCGGAGGATCCGGGTCGGTACGGTATACAGATCTCGGTTTCATCAAGGATATACAGACGCCTCGGTTTGTCCATCAGCTGGTGCCTGAAAATGTTTGAAAAACCAACAAAGTATTAATATTTAATAATAAAGTAACATACTGGACCCTCAGTAGTTTGAGAAGTTGTAGGGCATACAGTGATGGTAGCCGGTGATCTTGGCATGCATAAAACAACATATGTTTTAGCAAAAATGAAAAATAGGTGGCAGCAAAAGCTGTTACAGACGGCGATTTACCGCCGGCGATTTGCCACTGTGACCACCTACTTTTAATGGCACTGCACATAAATATACTGTATAAGTACAATTAACATGTTTTATTACCCCAGTAAGCATTCAAAACTCAGAACATATTTGTTATTTTCCCGCTGAAAAATATCACCAATGGTTTTGTAAAAGTATCAATGACATCACTAAAACTAAACTGTCACAGAAAATGAGAAAATCAAAAGAGTAGAAAGATCATATTTGTTATCTGATATCTGTATGTGTTAAGCCAAATTATTTTGGTGAACAGACGATCACCAGTTGTTTGCTTCATATACTAACTTCCATCGATCTAACGGAATAAACCAAAAGGTTTTTATTTTGGGGTTTTTCTCTCAAATTCTCCGACAGTTACGTGAGTTAAAGATTAATTACATATTTTGGTTTGATTTATTTATAATATTCATCATAATTTAAAATGATGTAAATTGGTTTTCACGTTTGGTAAATAAATTATACTTGTAATTAAAGTCAGTTTTATGTGATCGATTCGAATTATATTTGGAGACTTTTGCAAACCGAGAAATACTGAACCGATGTAATTGCGTATTAAACAAGTTTAAATTCACATGTTTTTTCTTCTTCTTTTTTGAGTGTGTGTGTGTGTGTTTAATGGAAAATATTTCAGTGGAACACAAAATAAACTTTACTGAACCAGAAAAAGAAGTTTGTTAAATTCTGAAATGGAAAAGGGTAAAATCTGAAATGGAAAATCAGTACCTCTACAATTTGTGCAGTCCTGGGGTAGTAACTAGTATGATTTCCCAGTGAGCAATAGACTGCTCTCCAGTTTTCAAAAGGATAAGATTGGGTATGACTAAATTAACTTTACCTTTCCAGCATTTCCTTTAACTGTAAGAAATACGTATTCACTGACTTCGTATCGACAACTTTCGGCTCGGTGACGGACTCAGGCCAGCGCTTTATGAATGTCCCATACCACTTGACAGACAGATTCCGTTTGGGCCCGAGAACTCCCAACAATTTAGCCAAAGCTGTTGCCAGATTCTTCATCTTAGAACTCGGGGTCCGGATCCCGAGCGTCAACATGAAGTGGAAATACTCTGCCATCATCTTCTCCCCTTCCTTGCCGAGAACAAAGCGTGGACCTCTGGTCGTGACGTCCATGTCTGTACGTCCGGTGACGCGATCATGGAGCGTGCTGTATGGTAAATCATACTTGGTGACAGCTTCTCGAGTGGTGAGGTTTCCATCTTGAACTTCTTTCGCGGCTGTTATGAGGTCGTCCAAGTTGTAACGACGAACTCCTGAACGCGGCTTTTTCTTAGCCTTCCTCTTCTTTCTTTTGACAACTCCCTTTGTTCTCTTTGGCACGCTCTGTACATAAAAGAAAAAAAAGGTTAATTTGATGATATAGGGGTGCTCAGTTATTTAACATCTTTTAGTAATAAACAAAACAAATAGAGCTACACTCTTAAAAAGTTAATACTAATATATTCCTACAATTACATGTACATATATATATGTGTACCATGTATTAAATGTACATATATACAGTAAAGTTTGTTTTATTTAACAACGTCACTGGAGCACATTGATTTTTATCTTATCATCGGCTATCAGACATCAATCATATGATCATTCTGACATATATTTTTAGAGGAAACCCGCTGCTGCCATATTGGCTACTCTTTTCGATTAGCAGCAAGGGGTCTTTTATATGCACTGTCCCACAGACAGGACAGCACATACCATAGCCTTTGATGAACCAGTTGTGGACCACTGGTTGGAATGGAAAATAGACCAAACTGCAAATGGGTACACTGAGAAGGATCGATCCGACGACCAACAGCTTAACTGTATTTAGACTAAAATTATGAATTACGAGACTGTTTTTTGTGTCTATATAAAGTGAACCTCGGTGGTCCAGTGGTAGCACATCAGACTCAAGCTGATGACAGTGGTTCAAAACCCATTTGAGGCTGGGCCATGCTTGACTGTGTCATTACCAAATGTTTGACATCCAATAGCTGATGACTACTAGTATATATCAATGTGCTCTAGTAGTGTCGTTACAATTTTTTTTTATTTATAATCTATATGTCTTCCCTCCTATATTTGGTATGAGTCTCCTGATTATTCATCAAGTCTCCTTTTTTCATGCTTAGGAGGATCTTTCTCTTGGGAAATAACTATTTTCTAAGGATAAAACAATTCTTATTAATATTTTTCCAAAATAACAAAAAATCTTGACAATACATGACATTTCTTCAATGATAGATTGCTCTTATCTTTTGTCAATAGTTATAACTTCAGATGGTGACTGCATGACACTAATCTGCTGTAGGTAACTAGAGTTAAAATGCATAATTGGACAAACACACTCAACCACACTAATCTGTTAATTACATACATATCCATTACTGTAACACAGAAAGGCCAGTTTAAAAAAAAAAATTGTTTGTCAAACATAGGGCCCCAAAAAATATAGTCAGAGGGAGTAAAAAACATATTTTTTTTTTAAAGTTACAAAATGTCTTGGGAGGGGAAAATAATTTTTTTTATAAAATTAATTTTACCAGTTTTACTCATTTAACTGGTCATATGCATGCATACTTCTATATTCAACCTCTGTGTAAAGAAATTATTAAACTTCAAAGTGTAAATTTAATGTTTTTGTTTATACCTTGGGCAGTGCACTCATATTGCCCATGGTAGTTAAAATATAGCGTGAACTTTTTCTTTCTTTTCTAGCCTTCAGGACAGTCAAAAGAATTTAAGTGAATCTTCATTTTTAATTTTTATTTTAATTTAGCAAAATGTAGGGTGTGTGGGTCCATGAAACAAATAATTAAAAAACCTGGCCTAAGATATCTCTAGCATAACTGGTGTCATAAAAATAAAACTGTAATCTATGTTGTATGAGGTGACTAATGACACACCTAATAAAACAAATACTACACATATACCGGTATTTTTCCATATACATTAGATAATATTCAATTCATATCAAAACCTTTCAGAGGCTGGGCGATATGTCGATATTTTTAACAATTATTATTTTAAAATGATGTTTGTTTTTTCTAATTTCGTAATAACAGAAATAAAAATGTTGTATATGAAAATGTTCACGGTAAATTTGGTCAAGTCTTTGGGCTAGTGGTTCAGCTTGGTGGGCTAGTGGAAATCACAAACCTACTAGCTCTGTGGTTAGTGGCTTTTAAAAAAAATCCTCAAACACTGGGCTGACTCACGCTTGACTATGTGTAACAATTTTCCTAATTTTATCCAATTATTCATAAATCAGTGTGTTCTAGAGGTGTCATTGAACAAAACAAAATAACCAAAACTTCTATTTATATAAAACAAAAAATTATTTCTACAAAAACCACATTAAAAATATAACAGTTCACTAAAATATTTTACATTTCATTTATTAAAACTAACATTATTAATATATGAAACAATACTGTTGTATTGTGAATCATATTATTTAACAATAAAAATATTTTAAATTTATAAAAGTATTAATTTTAAATTTATATCATTCTTAAATTTATACATATTGTATATGTTAAGTTTTAATTAAGATAAATGAATAATTCTGCTAATTGCATAAAATATTTGGGCAAAAATGTCAATACAATTAAGAGGATTCTTCTGTAATATGAAATTCCTATAAACATGAAGCAGCAGATGAAACCGCATTTCACGTCTTTATGCAATTAAGAGGATTCTACTGTAATATGAAATTCCTATAAACATGAAGCAGCAGATGAAACCGCATTTCACGTCTTTATGCAATTAAGAGGATTC
>JAULBS010139472.1:0-12818 GCA_032355785.1 Symmetromphalus regularis | reverse complement strand
CCCAGCGGTCCATTTGTCATCCGGTCGGGGGATGACATATAGCCCGCAAAGCCGATCGCGCCTTATGTCCCACCGCGCCGTATGTCATCCCACAACGGCACCCGACGATACAACTTTACAAGGTTGAAGGTAACAAGCCAGACGATCGGAGTGTTTCCATCTTTTTCTGTATTTTATAAATTAACATTTAATTGTTGTATCTTGGCTAATTCATCAAACCAATGTACCTTGCTTTTGTATTTGTTGGTGTTGCCGACATTTCTTTGCTACTCTTTCTTTTGGCATTCTATTCAACTTTTACTGATTTCCTCAATGAACATCAAAACATAAACACGTTGGTATTGATTTCCGGTTCCGCGTTGCATTTCTTTCTTCTTTATTTCCACCCATTTTCCCCGAGCATGCTCACTGTATTACCATGTGCATTTCAGTTATAAATTCAAAAATTTATGGTATGATGGTGTTAAATACGGTATTTACAAAACATGGTCTACAGAAGAATTTCCGTTCCGTGATATATACTACATAGGAGGTTCGAGGATGATTTGGGAGTTCGAACATTCGTTTACTCCCCATCCCTTTCCGCCTATCTCTCTCTCTCCCTCTGTGTGTGTGCGTCTCTCTCTCTCTCTCTCTCTCTCTCTCTCTCTCTCTCTCTCTCTCTCTCTCTCTCTCTCTCAAAACGTGTTGGCGAATACATTTTTTTTAAATAGGTTTTTCTTTTACTCTAGGCCTATTAAATCAAACCAAATTAAAATTATACAATCATTTTCAATAGGTACATTATTTTTGCCATCCTGTCGATGGGATACGGCAAGAGTATCTGTTATATTTTGCCTCCATTAATTAAATATACGGTAAGTCAACATTATATTTTCATTCTATTTATTCTATCTTCAGTCCCTATTATATTATTATCACAAATATTCGTGAAATTAATAATTAAAATATGGCACCTACAACTGCGATGTTGCACCTTTAAATCTAAGGATAATAAAATTTTGAAATGGAGATGAAAAGTGCTAATATTGTAAGGTAATTGGAATTTTTAAGCGATACAATTAATGAAAAATGGTGTTTAGAGGGAATTATCCCCCCCCCCCCCCACCCCTCCATTGACCATATTAGGCCTACTTGTTCATGCATTTAACATTACAATGTGCATTAACTGTATTGTAAGTTGTAACTGGTGTGTTTCAATAATTGTAAGAGTTACCGTGACGAAAATATTGCTGAAATTTTATCATCTTTTAAGTAGGCCTATTTATAAATTAGTAGTAGATTTAATAAAATGTGACGAAGAAACACATTTGCTTATTTGTAAGCTTAATAAATAAATAATAATCAAAAATAATAATTTTTAAAATGAAAATATCGATAAATACATCTGCTTGTTCCAATCCACTAGACTTTACCTCTCATCAATCTAAGTACAACATGACATGTGGCAAAACAAAAGGATAGTGTAGTGTTTTCTTTTCTTTCTCAAAACAGCACTAGAATAGGTCATGACGTCACAGCGTTTACCAGAGTTCAGTGAACAGGTGGGTGGATATCTGAACTTGATGGAAATGTTACCTGAGATAAGATGAACTCTCTAAGTAGCAGTCTGCTGTGGAGTGTATTGTTCACCGTAACATTTCATTGTTCAGACAATGTTGTAAGTGACTATTGTGTTGTGCATTTTGTTTTTGAAATGTTATATTGTTTAGTGATTAATATTTGGTGTCAGGAGGATACATGAATATAGATGTCGGATATACTGGTTTTCGTACTTCTCACCTTCTTAGATTAACAATTAATTTTATATATCAATATAAAACATTAAATACCACATCAGTTGTTTTAATTCTTCATTTTCTGATTAAAGGTAAGAGTGTTATTGGACTTTACTGTTCCTACCGTATCAAAGCTCCCCCCCCCCCTTTTTTTTTTCTTTGTCCAGTTTTTATTTCGGGTATAGATTCGTGGTTTCGCACAACACATTTTATACAAACATACAAATGAGCCTTCCCACTTTGAAAAATAGCCCCCAACTTTGAAAATCTGTCCTACGGCCCTAATGGTGGAGGGGCATTTAATATTTGGGGGCAAAAGCACTAACCGGATTGCCAGAAAGCCCTCCAACGCCACTCTACGTTTTTTTTTTTCTTGAAGTCGTATTTGCAATAAAATGCGAGTATAACTTTTGCCCATAATTTATGTTCAACTACAAACTACTAGTACCATTTTTGTTTTTAATCAACACTAAATGTGAATGCTCATCTAAGATATTAAATTTATTACGGGAAATCCTTTTATAATGACAAATTATAGTATTAACATTACGTTAATAGCGAGGAACCATTTTCGACAATGATAAATCTAGCCGTTTGCAGGTTGTCTGAAGAAGTACAAAATATTTTTACAAATAAACTTTGATTTTGTTTTAATATACATACATTTATAATTATACACAGGGGCGTTGGAGCCGGGGTGGCTGGGGGGCTGCAGATCCCCTCCCCCCCCCCAATAATTTAAAATTTTAATGTTATTCTTGTGTTTTTTGGTAACGTCCGTTGCTGCCTAGTATTAGCAGCCCTCCCCAATATGAATTTCGTTCTAACGCCACTGATATACATTAAAATTTGTTTAAGCTACGATTTTTTAAGTTCCCATTTTGACAAGTGGCGAAACCAAGTGACAGTTAATAACTGTCATGTGTTTGAATAGATCTATACAACATGACAAAATAGTTTTTAGTTCAATTTTTTTTAAGCATCAATGTGAATATCAGTTTTTACAAGTTTTTTCTACATATGTTAACGTAACTGCATGTATTATCAGAAATTGCTTTGGTATATAATTGGTTTTGTCATGACAATTAGAATTTATTTTTTTATAGACAGTATTCCCTCTGGGACAGTTATAAAAATGTGAATACCTTTGACTAAAGGCCATTGCACACCAGACGCGAGCGTTTTATCGCTGTGATTTTCGCTGCGTTGCCCGTGCGTCAGTGCTTGCACACCGAACGCGAAATTTTTTAGGTCCGATTTCACGAATACGCACACGAACTCTCACGAAGTTTATTAGGGGAATGAACGCACAGGAACCCGACAGTTCACTCTCGTCCAGCATGGAGGGAAGTGGTATTTTGCCGGTTTTTCAACATGATTTGTCATCTGACAGCGAAGAAGAGGTCTTATTGTTAATGGCAGTAGTACATGCACGAAGAAATAAACCTCGCCCGTTTTGGGTTCATCCAATACTAACCAAACGCCAACGCTATGGTGAATATAAATTATTTCGTGAACTTCCATTGAATTGGGAATGGTTTTCCCAATACTTCTGTATGACAAATTCTATATATAGCACGCGATTTCGCCAGCGATTCTGAAAAAAATAGGATCATTTCTAATTTCAAAAATCGTTGCGTAAATCGTGGCGAGAATAGCGTTTGGTGTGCACGCCTCTATGTGGGTATCTGCTTTCTATATCTCGACGAAAATAATTGTGTAATTCGCTGCGAAAATCACGTCTGGTGTGCAACAACCTTTAAGGTATCTGAACACCAGACGCGTTCCGTGTGCAAGCACTGACGCACAGGCAACGCAGCGAAAATAGTGGCGATAAAACGCTCGCGTCTGGTGTGCAACGACCTTTATGGCATGTCGGCGTTTACACACTATCGTCGGCTGATGTTTTACAGGTGATACCATGTCGCCGTTCATGGACTATCGTCTGCAGATACTCCAGGTCTGTTGGCAATAATGTACGTGCATGGACATTTCAGCGTTCACGCGCTATCGTTGGCAATTATTGGAAGTTTGCTAGGATTACCATAAACCCTACAGTCTGGTCGCTGCAGCGGAGCGACTCTCACGCTCAGGATGCTTGCATGCAATTTCAAAATGCGACGTCTGTCAAAGCTTGAAAATGAAAAGAGTGTTTTTTCATGCTTTATTTTAAACGTCAATTATATGGGGATTTTGTGCCCTTTTATTGCAAGCGTTAGAACTAACAATTTGACAAACTGTACGCCTGAAACTGGAGAGTTCTTATGATACATCTCTTTCAGCAATCTGTCCACTACTTCTTCTTCTTGTAAATGCTAACGAACGATTTCGCGGAATACTGCTGTTACAATAAATGAAATATTGATGCAAGTACAAGGATAGCAAAACGTAAAGTTTGTTTCTATTTAACGACGCCTCTTGAGCACATCGACTTTTATCTTATCATCGGCTATTGGATGTCAATTATATTTTCATTCTGACATATTTCCTTTTAGAGGAAACTGACTGTCATCATAATTATAGACTACTCTTTCCGATAAGCAGCAAGGGGTCTTTTATATGAATTTTCCCACAGACAGAACATCAGATATCACGGCCTTTTATGAACCAATTGTGGACCATTGGTTGGAACGGAAAATAGTCCAAACTGCAAATGGGTCTACCGAGAAGGATTGATCCGATGACCGACCGCTTCACAGGCGGACACGCTACCGCTTGAACTACATCACGCTCGCAAGGATAGCTAGACATACAGTATTAAACGCAACACTGAAGGGGTCGACAACTGGTTCATCATAGGCTGTGGTATGTGCTGTCTTATCTATGGGACAGTGCATATAGAAATACCCCTTGCTGCTTGTCGGAAAGAGTAGCCTATGAGACGGCAGCGTGTTTCTTTTAACTAAATATGTCAGAATGACCACATAATTGACGTCCAACAGCCGATAAAAATCGATGTGCTCTAGAGGCGTCGTTAAATAAAACAAACTTTACTTTACTTTACAGACAGGAGCTTGTCCTCCGGATCGACAACCAAGAGGGTACGGCAGGCATGCCAGTAGCGGACCCAGAGTAGGGATCCAAGGGGTCCGCACCCCAACACTTTTCTATTACATAATATTATATTAAGTGGATGGACGTGAAAATTAACAATTTCCCCCAGTCCTATTCACCATCACATTAGGAACCCTCTGCCCCCACCTTTTCAGAAATGCTGCATCCGCACCTGCACGCAGTCCATGTCCATGTTACCATTCCATGACTGACTATGCAAATGCACGGAAGTTATTACAGTAGCTCTCTAGCCTTTTTTCCAAAAGCAGCGCCATTAAACACAGCGAAACGAAATATAGCTGTAAACAGTTATTTGCTACATTTGCGTTTAGACAGTTGCACAGTTAAACCTGCTATAAATTTTCTGCGGCTGGCAGACTTTATTTCTTTTCACCGATTCACAATTGACCATGTTCTTCAGGATTCTCAAAACAATATTAAATCTCCGACATGTACGTAGGAATCCTTTTTTCTTCCTTTATTGAATTCTTTACGGGATTAGTATGGGGTTAGCTAGCAGCAGAGCCATGCTAGAAATACCTGATTTAATTTATTGCATTTATTCTCTCCAACGAATTGTTAAAGTACCCCGACTACATCGTTAACATTTTTTTCTCTTTCATCTGTAATGGTCCATGCTCCGGTTTATCAAAAGGATTCATTAAATTAATTTTGATTAGGTGCGTTTTAGCATCGTTTTTAAAAAGGAATGTGGACGTTTCAAAAATGTAACTAACGGGCAAAAGAAATGATACCAAGGATAAATTAACGATAACTTTGAGGAACCACATAAAACTTTGAAAATACTATTTGTATTTGTAAAGCATCTGCTTACAAGTATAGTTGACATAAAAGCCATAATTTAATTTAAGCAGCGATGACAACAAAATCTGCAGAAGCCTTGAACAAAATACCCAAATGTCCAAAATATTTTATCCTTAAACAAAATATCAAAAATATTTTATTCTTATTTTTGGTATCGTTTTTTTATTATTATTTTTTTTGCCCGTTAGTTTATATATATGAATAGCATTAATAAAGCGTTTAAAACTGTTGTAGTAATATCATATAAAGAATATTAAAAAATCCAAAGTTTTTGTTTTATTGTAAACAGAACAGGCAAATCGTATCTCTTTACAAAACAGTCCAAGGGATATACAGACAACATGTATACACTGTATAATTATACGTACATTTGTGACAATGATGTCATTGATGGTCGGGACAATAGTCAAAGAAATTTCCCACATGCGACACAAATTACGATCTAACCCTGATAAATAGACATAGCAGCCAACTAGCCACAGGATTTTCGTGGTACGCGTATTACGGCTGGCACGTCTATCAGAGGCTGTTTTCTGTCTGTAATTATCTAATAGTTGTGTTTTGTTTAACGACACCACTAAAGCACATTGGTCTATTAAACATCTAATAGTTGTGTTTTGTTTAACGACACCACTAGAGCACATTCGTCTATTAAACATCTAATAGTTGTGTTTTGTTTAACGACATCACTAAAGCACATTCGTCTATTAAACATCTAATAGTTGTGTTTTGTTTAACGACATCACTAAAGCACACTGGTCTATTAATCATCGGCTACTGGATGACAGACATTTGGAAATGTAGACAAGTAATCAAGCAAGCCAGACTTCGACGGGTTTTGAACCACAGTCTTCAATTTGATAATCCAATGGCCTACCACTGAACGTAAACATATAATGTGTATCATCTTTAATACATGAACATTTCAGTTTCCGAATAATTATCAAATACGCCCATCTAGATTCATTATAACTAAAAAGTATTTCATTTGGTATGATGTCAACATTAAAAATAGGTCTAAATAAGTTGTTCTGCAATTTATTTTTAAAATATCACAACCCTTCTTTCGTCAAACTTTTAAAATGATATTCCAAAAGCCTTATTTAGAAAATGTTATATTTTGAATGATATTCAATAACCATCTTTTCTTTTTGCGCAATGTGTCATTTTTTATTTCTAAAATACCACAACCCTTCGTTCGTCAAATTTTAAAAATGATATTCCACAAGATTTATTTTGAAAATGTTATATTTTGAATGATATTCAATAACCATCTTTTCTTTTTGTACAAAGAGTCATATTTTATTTTTAAAATACCACCACCCTTCGTTCGTCAAATTTTAAAAATTATATTCCACAAGCCTTATTTTGAAAATGTTATATTTTGTATGATATTCAATAACAATCTTTTCTTTTTGCGCAAGGTGTCGTTAAGTACTTGTTTTATTTATTGTACAACGCGTATTTTATATGTTACTACATATTCAGAAGCGCAAACAACATGTACCGGATGTGAATCAAACGCACTTAATTCATAATTGACGAACCTTGTTTTCCAGTCCCCATGTGTCTCAAAGGTGAATACAAATGAGACTATGGCGCCTATTGTTAAGATATTGGACATGAAAATTATGTGCTAAAACATTGTTCAGTGTGAAAATAAAAACATAAATAATAAAAAAGAGAAAGACATAAATACTCATATTTTAATATTTCGAAAAAAAAAGAGGTATATTATGGGGAGTTTTTTTTTAAATAATTATTTCAATGCTTCACCAAGACGGTCAATATAAAAAATTTTTTGCTTAAAATGTCATGAAATCGTATTTCAGGGTATCTAAATGTCACTTGTTTTTCTGCATTGAAAGGTTTTACTAAATGTATGCTAAAAGTAACATTTGCCTCCTACACCATCTGATGGAGCGGGATGTAGCTCAAGCGATAGCGTGTCCGCCTGATCGATCTTCGGATCGATCCTTCTCGGTGGACCCATTTGCAGTTTGGGTTATTTTCCGTTCCAAGGAGTGGTCCACAACTGGTTCCTCAAAGGTCGTGGTATGTGATGTCCTATCTGTAAGACCCTTTGCTGCTTATCGGAAAGAGTAGCCAATGTCCTACAGCCATTCCCGCATTGGGATATTAGCGGAGCCAGAATTTTATGTTTGACATCCAATAGCCGATGATGAGATAAAAAAATCTATATGCTCTAGAGATGTCGTTAAATAAAACAAACTTCACAGTAAACCATCTAGTCCCACTACCATTCCCGCTTTGGGGATATTAGCAGAGCCAGAATTTTATATTGAGATTGGGGAGGGGCAATGTTTCGAAAACTGTTTTTCAGTTATTCATGAAAGCTTTTCCGTAAATATTTACAGAGAAAAATAAACAAAGTTTTTAATATTAAAATAACGTTTTTTGTGGGTTTTTTTTTTATTTTTTTATTTTTTTTTATATGAATAAAGATGGACTAGCTGACAGATGCGTCTCGCCAGGCAGTGGATAACATGGTTCTGTGTGGTTGCACTCGATCGCTTCCCGTGCTGAGATGATAGACCTGGCAGATGCGCCGGAGTACTGATACCTATCGCGCGAACACACCGCGAATGATCGCTCGAACAAATTTCTGCTATTTATTAACCACTTTTACCAGACGTTATTCCAACAGACGGACACATAGTCCTTCATTTATATCGAACCCCAGTGGAATATAACATACCGTTAAATTCATGAATAATAATAACAACAACAATAATTTTAAAAAGTTAAACATACATGTGCATTTCTCTCATATTTTCCACATACATATAATAGTCCGGTTTAGAATTTCTTTTCCTTTTTTTCGGGAGAATGGGTGGGTAGGGGGAGAATGTTATAATTACACCACTAGAGCACACTGATTTGTTAATCATTGGCTACTGGATCAAACACCAAGTGTGAGCCAGCCTTCAACGGGTTTTGAACCACTGTCTTCACCTTGAGAGTCCTATGTTCTACCACTGGACCACTGAGGGTTCCCTGTATAAAGGAAATTTTCTAAATATACATTTTGACTTTAGAGTTTTTGAAGTTTTAAAATAAGCTAAATTTTGTGTTTTTTGCATAAAGATCGTAATTCAATCTTTGATGCATTTGCCACTTTGACATATTGATTCCTTCTTTTTCTACGAACGTTCTCATCCGCGACTTTGATTGCTTCTAAAAATGTGAAGGTTTGCTTGAGGTTGTTAACATCTTCGTAGAGCTTAGTTTTAAAAGGTAAACTTTAGGGCCATGTTGTTTGTCTTGCTGCTTGATGCATAGGACACTTCTGTCGGGCCGGCCTCGGTGGCCCAGTGGTTAAGCTGTCGGTCTCACGGCTGGTAGGTACTGGGATCAAATCTCAGTTGAGTCATGCGTTTTTAATCTCAATACCGACTCCAACCCGGAGTGAGTGCTCCGTAAAGGCTCAATGGGTAGGTGTAAGCCACTTACACCTAGTGGTCCACATCTTGCTTATCAAAAACCGTGGTATGTGTTGTCATGCCTGTGGGAAAGCGCATATAAAAGATCCCTTGCTGCTAATCGAAAATGTGGCTATAGTGGGTTTCCTCTAATGATCATGAGTCATAGAATACCATATGTCAGACACCTAATAGTCACTGAATAAAGATGGTGCTGGGGTGTCGTTAAACAAACATTTCTTTCCAAGACACTCCTGTCGGATACTGTGGACGGTCACACCTTCGGTTCCACAATGTCACATCTGTTTTTTCCAATATTTAAATTTGTTAATATTAAGCAGTTAATTTACAAATAAATAAAAAATACGAGGTGTCTGAAAATATCACTATGAAGTAACCGTTTCCTTTTTCTTACTTTAACACAACTCCCCCACACCCTCCACGCTGTTAAGAAAATGTCCGCGGCAAATTAAATGCTGTGGAGAAATAGTGTCCACGGCCAGTTTAGAGTAAAGTAAACTTTATTTTTAATATTATTAAGTAAGAAAAAAGATTCAATCCGGGGAATAAAAGTGCCGCGGAGAATGAATAATTCCGCGGCAAACTCCACGGCATTGCCGATTGCCGTGGGCAATTTCAAGGGTTGTTAACCTCATTTACTGTTTTTTTGTTACTTTCGTTCCTACCATCAGACAGCTTCTAGACAGGATCTATCAGAGCTGGTGATGGTGCGGTTTTTACAACATGCAAATCAAGCGTGATTGATTCTCTGTGGACGTGATGTTATTAAACATCTCACAAAAACGGCAGACATCACACTGAAATCATTTCGTATTCCGTCTGAATTGTGTTGGAATTACTACATTTTACATCTCTGATTAGTCCAGCTTTTGTCCAATTAATCTTTATTTGAAAATGATCGTTGTGCAATGATCACACGAACAATGGTGTTGCATCTTGTCTGATTCCGAACGGATCAATAAGGATAAGGCCACTTAAAATTAGTCTCGTTTCCCATTACCCTCTAAACTTTAAAAAAGGGTGACTGAAATTTATTTATGCCCGATTATATTTCAAATCCTATTTTTATGCTGCTTTTAGTGGGACTTTTTATGAAATGCAATTTGAATATCGTCTGCAACCATTTTCTTTGTAGTAGATGTATTACAAATTAAATTCAGCGTATTTCTTCTTTTCGACTAGCCCCGGTGGCGCAGCGGTTAAGCTATCGGCCTCGTGATTTGTGAGTACTGGTATCATGTACAAGTAGGCCTACTGTGAATGAAAACATTCGGAAACTCTCGATAATTTCCGTACACATAAAAAAAAAAAAATGAAGGGACATAACTCTGATTGGTTGCTAAGAAATATTTGTAATTTTTAAAAATATTTTATACTTAGGCTAAGGATGCGTTCGTAGTAAGATAGGAGTTACAATCGGGTTAAGGTAGTTTCGTAAAACGCTTGTAAATTGTAAGTACGCTGCCTTAATATTGACCACAACTCACTAAGGTTGATCGTAGCTACAATAGATTCGTAAAACGGCACCCAGGTCGTTACTTCTGTCCCGAGTAAGAATTCTGCTGTTCGCTAAACTGGCGCCGTTGATCCCCAAACAGTCTTTCCGTGGTTCATGACAACTGCCAGACTGGTCAGGTTCTGAGCCTCAGATCACTGTATTTAATAAACCTTGTGAGCCTCTGTGGTCCTGTGGTAGAACGTCGGACTCTCAAGCTGATGAAAGTGGTTCAAAACCTGATGGAGGCTGGCTCACACTATATCAGTATACGTGTCAAAATAGCCAGATGTTAGACATCTATTAGCCTATGATTAATTAATTAATGTACTCTAGAGGCATGGCGGCGCGAACTAATTTGTCGAAAAGCTATTAAAATCATTTTTCTAGTATCTTCATTTCAACATTTCCACTAGCTCTCAACATCGCTAGTCCGCCGCCCCAATGTCACAATCGTTACGGCGGCCCTTAGAGGTGTAAACAAAACAAATAATTACTAAACCGTGTTGTTCTTTTTCTTGTTGTAAACGGTGCATTTTCAAATAATTGATAGGTATAATTTAGTATAAGGAATAATATAATGCAAGGAATGAAAATTAAAGAAAAGAAAACGGAAATCCGCAAACAAAAAAGTAAAGTTTGTTTTATTTAACGACGCCTCTTGAGCACATTGATTTTAATCTTATCATCGGCTATTGAACGTAAGTCATATGGCCATTCTGACATATTTTTAGAGAAAACCCGCTGCCGTCACACAGGCTAATCTTTCCGATAAGCAGTAGGTCTTTTATATGCACCGTCCCACAGACAGGACAGCACATAACACGGCCTTTGATGAACCAGTTGTCGACCACTGGTTGAAACGGAAAATAGCCCAAACTGTAAACGTGTCCACTGAGAAGGATCGATCCGACGACCGACAAAATCCTCAAGTTCGTCCTACCTATATTTAAAAATAGACATATCGATTTGGACTTGGCATCGATTCCTGGTGTAGCTGTGGAAATCATTTTGAAAACAACTATTTTTTACTTTGAATGCAATTTATATGAACAGCAGAGACGCATTCTCTTAAATTCACTGCACAGGTTTCAACCAATAAACATACAATTGATTTTAACAGTTAAAAAAGTCTAAATGATGAAATATTTTTTCATGTAGAAAAATGTATAAATGATACAAAACGTTTTTCTTTATTTGTAAATAGTGTGTAGTAATTTTCTCTCACACGTTATCAAATTGTGATATCGTGTGTTTTGTTTTGTTTCTTTTAACAAATTTGCAGCCAAATTTTAATATTTTATTTTTTATATATATTTAAAATTAGTTTTCCTTATTTATTTGTTTATTTTCTTTCTTTCATAAATATTCATTTTTGTTCATATTTTATATTGCGTAAATGTAAAACTTCATTGTCGTCTATGATGTATGTATTATGAGAAGGACTAGTAATTTGGAAATCGTACCTAATTCATTTTTTAAAAAGCAATATGTTTCAATCAAAAACCTATATCAAAAATAAAATGTGACGTGAACCAAGTTTATTGTTGAGTGGCCTAAACTAGAAATGAAATCCAGCATAAACCTGCATGTATATTAGATTAAAAGTTTGTGGAATTTACTTTAGTGAGTGCTATATAACGCCATATTTATTCTTGGGTAGAAATGAACAAATTTCGTGATCAGCCTTTTAAGTAATGAATCCGATTAAAGTGGCACAATCACATTTGGACACGTCCGGTTTGCTGAAAAAAAGTACATTATTGATAACAGTTTTGAAATGCCACGATTTCTCTTTCAGTCATACCAACTGAAATAATGTGTTTATGTTTCACAACTGAAATAATGAGTTTATGTTTCACAACTGAAATAATGTGTTTATGTTTCACAACTGTAATAATGTGTTTATGTTTCACAACTGTAATTATGTGATTTGACAAGGACATTAACGTCACACTTTCGGTGAAACAGCACCCTCCCAACCCCAAGGCACAAAATAATGTACGCCGCATCGCAATTTGCGATGGAAAAAAAACGAACAGCTAGTCAAAATTATCTGTTCAAAGCAAAATGCGAAACACCACTTTTTCTCTGAACCAATGCTACCTGATATACAACTGTCGAAGTCTTTATTGAATTGTTCCTTGAGTTCACTACATTACTATAATGCCAATGAATTGATGACACTGCACAGTTAGAGTT
>JAULBS010139461.1:0-12819 GCA_032355785.1 Symmetromphalus regularis | reverse complement strand
TTGTACAGAGTTCTTGCCCGCTGTCCATTCAGCAAAGAAATCCGCACAAGATCGCATAGCTCTCGCTGGATTCCAAATGTCAGACGGTTTTGAAACTGTGATAAAATTAGTTCCAAATTGTACCAGCCTAATCGACCACAGAAAACAGTGACCATTCCTAAGAAAAGAATAAAATTAATAATGCTACAAGTAGTATATAAAATTTATAAAGCACTACAACAGAAAATTTGGCAGGCTGGTCCAAGGACAGCAACTCAATCTGTTTTGAAAATTTGTTCCTTTTGATTTATGTTACTGAACTGTTTAAAATTTGACTCACGGTTTTATTCCGTCTGTTTAATGTTATCAAACCTACTTTAGGTACAGGATAGGACAGACTTTGTGGGTATTACATACCAATTTCATTTGTACAAAACGTTCTTATTGGGTGTAACATAAGGTATAAAATTAGTCTAGAGTGAGCATCAACTAGTTATCTGGTACTGATCAAAAAAAGACCATTAATGCAGCCCTTGCAATTAAGAAAATTACGATGACAAAATAAATGCTGTTGAGAAATAGTGGCCACTGCACTTTTAACAGCAACTTTAGCATTCACACATTTTCAACTCTGAGTTTGTTAAAAAAAAAATACACCTTGAGAAAAAACATTTGGGCTGTAGCAAAAAAAGTGCCATGGAAAATTAAAAACTGCGGCAATCACCACAACATTGCTGATTGCAGAGGGCAATTTCAGGGGTTGTAAATGTGACTCAATCATATTCAATATCAGCTTGATGTTTCCCAAAAGTGCAGGAAGGGGGTGGGGGGGGGCAAGGGGCAGGACTAAAAAGATTATTCTACTGATATTGCCCCAAAAAGGTTGCATCCCAACAATAACAAGCATGTTTAGTTCTCATTGCATATAAAAATATTTCTGACAAAACCTATGTTAAATCACACTTAACATGAAGAAGGACTACAACAAACAAGTACCCACCCGCAAATGTAGCTGCTGACTGTTGCAGAGACTGTAGCTGACCCTTATTGCAGTTGTAACGTCTGACAAGTTCTGGTAGCGGTGTCTCGGAGACGAGGTCAAGAAGAACCAGTGACGTGTAGAAACGACGGTGGATTGCCAGCGACCGTGCCTGGCTATCGGTCTTGGTGAGGATTCGTCCTCTCACAGCCTTAGCTATGAATGACTCCTCTACACCAACGAGCTCGGAGACCCGCCGTGCACTAGGCGACAGTTTCTCCCACATGCAGTAGAACTGATACCAGTCGATGTTAGCCGAGATCTCATTGCTGTAGACAGGTGTAACCTGAAACAATAATAATTACAATTAAATGGAATTTCTTTAATCATTTTTAATAAATCAGGCGTGAGAACTGGAATATATGGCAGATGCATATTCAACTTAAAATCCAAATCCAAGGGATGCCACAGCCCCAATAGGGTGCATGGGCAATGCCCCGATAGTTGTCCATTTGTGCATTTTGGAGGCCTATTTGTTGCCTCAGTGCATAGAAATTGAGAAAACCTGTTTCCATTTGTATATATACACTGACAGACGCAATTTTTATTTTTTAATCAAAGCCTTGGTGTATATGAGATATACCTTGAGGCGTACCATGAACGTTAATGGCCCATATATATGCTAATAGGAACACAATTCCCATGCCTGATAGACATAAAGTAATGTTAAACCCTGAAGTTGTAAACCGAAACAAAATAATTACACAATTAAACACAATTCATTAAAAAAAGTATTAATAATCCTTCATATATAGAAACGAAAATTACTATCCAATTTTTTTTGTAGGTAAACAGTAAGTTCCTCAAAATGATGTTCTTCCATTAATAGCAACTGTATTATTCTAAAATCATTTTACAGTAAAACAGGGTTTAAGCTGGACCATACAAATCATTAGCAATTTGGCTAATTTGGTCTCAAATTCTGTAGACAAATTAAGTTTCTGTTAGCATGGAGCAATGTTATTGCCAGAGATGAAATCATCTGAAGTGTACCGAATGAATCTTATGTGATGGAAAAGGCCAAGCTATTTCAACTGACAACAAAGCTACAGAGTTCGAACTCTTCTGATGTTGTCTGAATGAACTGTGTATGTGAACATAAAAATGCACAGACACATCAAGCAGTATTTAGATGGTTCGCTGACCAATTAAAGGCAGGAATTACACAAGTAACAAGGAAGTAGATAGTCAAAATAGTGTCAGATCGAAAGTGACACACAATTTTCCAATTAGGCAATTTCATAATCCTGTGCATTCGCCAAATTCCGTTTTAATTCATATTTGGAGAATTGGCAAAAGACAGCTTAAACCCTTGTAAAATAACTTTAAATCTGATTGATTTATGACTGCAAACAAATGGTAAATCCACAATTTTTATTTAAATGAATGTGTTATTCTTTAATTATTTCTGATTTTACTGCTTTGTGGACAACATGAATTCAAAAAATGGCCAAGATAATGCAAGTGTTATACAGTGTTGACAGATATCACCGGCCGCATTTGTAAGTTGAAAGATGTATTCTACTACAAATAGCTATGAGAGTTTACCAGGTATATAACATGGAGTTCACTCTCTAGGACAAAACACCTTCTAGCTCGCTGGAGTTCGGCAAAAACTGAAAGTCCCTCATCAGGAGAGAGTGCCGAGGCCAATACAGCTGCTCCAAGCTGAGTTGGGTAGAACTTGTCAGTCTTTGTTCCAGCTGTAAAGTAATTAATAATATATATATAATTCACAAACACTTAATTTAAAACTTCATCAGTGTCATATTTATCCTTTGATCACAAACCTAGCATGCAAATATTATTATTATTATAACTGAAGTTCAAATCTGAAATAATGAAAGAAAAATGTCTAGGCTTTTGAATTCTATATCAAACCTTCAGATGTTTCAGACTTCAAAGTAACAAACTCATTTTCTTGTAAAAATCGAATACAATCATCTATGAGCTGTTCAGTCTGGCTGTGCTCAGAGGACATGGATGCCGCCAACATTGTACACGATGCGTATTCGGCCACATCCACAGGAGCTGTTGCTACTCCACTCACAACAATCTGAAAGACAACATCATAAAACGTTCATGAAACATGTTTTAAAATTATTTCATTCCTCCATTTTATTTAGCAGGATGCAGCTAAGACATAGAGGTACACATGTATGCTGAGTTGTTGTATCTATCCCTTTCAGATTTACAATTGATTTTGAACGGTAACCGTGTTCTAAATTATGAAGATAATAGACATATTTTTTCATGTACAAAAATATATAAATTATACAAAACATTTTCCTTAATTTGTAGAGTGTAGTAATTTTCTTATACACATTATCAAATTGTGATACTGTGTGTTTTGTTTCATTTAACAAACCTGCTGCCAATTTATGGAACATATATATAACAGAAGTTTTGCCCCATTTTTTTTCCTTTCATAAATATTAATTTTTGTCCATATTTTATATTGCATAAATGTATCACTTCACTGTCATCTATGATGTATGATGTATTTACTACGGAGAATATCAAGAAAGTTGGAAAACTTGTGCCTAATTTATGTTTTTTAAATATATTTAAAATATATTTCAATCAATCCCTTTCACTGGACCCATTGAGCTATTTCTCATTTTAGCCAGTAGTGTACAACTGGTTAACAAAACCCATGGTATGTGCTGTCCTGTCTGTGATAAAACACTTATAAAAGATCTCTTGCAACCATTTGGAAAGAGTAGCCTATGTGGCAGTAGCAGATTTCCACTGAAGACAAATACTGTGTTGACACATGCCACTGAATACACAATGTTATAAGAAGAAGTTTATTGCAATAAGTATTATACATACTTAAAGCAATACATTAAAAAAATGCAATACAAAAGTGAGTTGTTTGTGCACAAATAAAAATATATACGTAAGCATATGTATTTGTATATAGATACAGACAGAAACAAAGATAAAGATCAGTTACAACAATGAAAGATGAGAAACAACTCAATAGTAATTGTAGTGATACAATAATATATATAAGACATTGACATTTTTTATTAGAAAAATAAATACATTTTGCCAGATGTGCTGGGGTGTCGTTAAGCAAACAATTATTTCTTTCCCTCCCTTTTATAAACGAGGACAGCTGTTAGGACTACTTATTTTCCACATCTCTACCATAAAGCATGATGGCAATGAGCTAATTGATATATAAAAACCATACCTCAAGAATAGCTCTCTTCATACAGGAACTCAAGCCTTCTTGACCTTCTTGTATCAAGCAGCTCTTCACCGGGGGTAACTCAGACTTCAGTAGCTTAGTGGCTTTCGTCTTCTCGTTCAGTTTACAAACTAATATACATTCACCTACAGAAAAAACCTTTTTTTTGCTATATTCAAATAATACATTTAATAAACATTTAAAAAGCTATCTTTTAGAGTAACTTATTATTTTGTCTCTTTGCAACACTGAAAAATAGGGAAGAGCAATATTTATTGTTTTGAATTTCATTCTACTAATATGTCAACAAAATCTGTAAATGAATTTTTAAATGATACAATTGATACATTTTACCATATACAATTAAGTATTACTTTTTTTTATATATACACTGTGTATGTACATTCTTTACAAGTTATTATGACACACTAAGTATCCTATTCTAACACAAAGGTCATTAATTTTTGTTCTCAACTATCTGATAAACATCACTGTACCATACCCTTGAGTGGGAGAGGTGGCAATTGCCCCCCACTCACCACCCCTTCGCACCCAAGAATAGCAATTTTTTTTTCACCAGAAAATAGCATACACATCTCAGGGTCTAATTTATATAGTGTTTCATTCCATATAGTGCCGACCCCCCTAGGATTTTGATCAGGTTATCGCCCTGAACGCAAGTTCTAACCTGCCGTGTCCACTCCCTTCCTGCCTGCTCGTCCAGCCATCTGTTTGTATATAAGAGGCTCTATGACCTTCCCATGGAACATCACAGAACGGATGATGACACGTCGGGCTGGCAGGTTGACTCCTGACGACAATGTGGAAGTTGCAACCAATACCTTTAAGCTGCTGTTCCGGAATGCACCCTCAATGATATCTCGCTCATCAAATGTTAAACCTGAAAATATATTTACAACAGAGTTATTCACAACTGTTGATATTTACTAATCCATATATATATATAGCCAGTGGTGGATACAGGAGGGGTGCCCAGGGGCCCACCCCCCCTATATTTTTTAATTTAAATAACTTGGTTTTTTTATTATTATAATTTTTCTATTTATTTTTTATTATTATTTTTTTTTAACATTATAGAATCCAAAGTTTATTTAGGGGCCATACTAAATGGATTTTCTGGATCCGTCACTGACAGCACTTATTTTCTGCCCACACCACATCCCTCTTTCCAAATTAAACTGTTTACAATATTGAATTTTGGAGGGGGGGGATTTAATCAACATTTTAATAATTATATTTCAAACATAGGCCTTGATGTCTCCTCTCCCCATACACTCTGTACTATAGGTAAATGTCAACACTGACCCTAAATATAATAAATTTCACATTGCTTGTATAAGCATATTTAAGGCAATATAAAAAAGTATAAAATATGTGTTAAAATACTGTAGGTTTTGAAATGAATGTCATCATGATATTAACGAGAAAAATGTGCGTTCACATAATTTGAATTAATAATATAACACATTTATTTTTAACTATAGTACATAATTATATGATGAGTTCTTCAAAAAAAACCATCAACATTAAAATATTAGTAGATGATAATCTTATATCATATTATTAAAAACTACTGAAAACAACACAAGAGAAACTTACAATATGGGTATGTAATAAAAAATCTATTAAAAATATTTATTCAATCATTAGTTTAGAAAGTTGTCAACCACATGTGATGTTAGCCTTGCTGTTGTGTGTTCACTTTTTTAATTAGGAAATTAACTGTTGGTCATTTCTGACAAATTTGAAAGTTCTCAGTTAAGTTACATGTAGTTAATATCAACAAACCTTGTGGTCTCAGTTTGAGGGAAATGCTTGTTGTTTGGAAACTACTATATCAAAGGGAGGCCACTCACATTAATTTCATGTCTCATCTTAGTTTGATCACCTTCACTTGCATTACTCTCGGGATGTGTTAATTTTGTGACCATTTGTGACGTTAATGCCAATTAAACGTTACGTAATAAATACTTAAAATTCTGTGTTTTAGAATTTAGTGTCATATGTTCATAATTGATTGTTCAATTAATTTGCTGCTTCGCAGTCAGTATGATATTGAACAATGTAGTCATGGTGCTTTTTATTGCTCTATCGCCCCAGACATCGTCGAGGTCTACCAAAGTTCTTTTAACAATTGCCTGGAGTGTTATCTCATTGCATAATGATTGCACGTTTATTTACAACTCTTAGCTTTCTTAGCCATGTTACACAATATGGGAATGTATGTAATTTGTCACGCTGACAATAGCAAAAGTATAATATCGCGCAATCAAAATAAATTATAATGGTGTGCAACCATAGAATGAAGGGTCTTCCTCAGGATCATTATGGCCTCCATGTCATATGTTGTCATTTTAAGTATACTAATAGATTGCTTTAATTGACAGTAATTAAACAAAAAATATTATTGATGGTATACTCTCCATTTCAACATAATATTGGTAGGAAAACTGCCACCAATTCCCGCCAGACGCACTTTTAAGTGTTTTCCTAAGGACTTATTTTTGTTGTATTAAATTGCTTTGTTGTGTGGATGTAATTCAGGGAATGCTATTTTAAATGTAATATATACTCTTCAAAAAATGTAGGGGAACCTGAAATATTGATTTTAATATCAATTATTAGAGCGTATGGTGCAGGTAGCGTCAGAATTGGGGTATTCGTCGCTGGTCACATGTTATGTTTTCAGATGAGCTCCTATTAGCTTTGGATATCCTTGACAGGCATGGTCGGATCTGGCGACGACGAAATCAACGG
The DNA here is from genome assembly GCA_032355785.1 of Symmetromphalus regularis. Taxonomy (NCBI): domain Eukaryota; kingdom Metazoa; phylum Mollusca; class Gastropoda; order Neomphalida; family Neomphalidae; genus Symmetromphalus; species Symmetromphalus regularis. The sequence continues at coordinate 5,824 of JAULBS010139461.1, read as the reverse complement.
CACGCCAACGGCACAATGCGACCTCGTGATAGATTTGGAGGTGGATCGGTTATGGTGTGGGTGGTATCCCTTCGATTTACAGAACATCCCTCCGTATTGTGCAAGGAATGGTCAATGGCCAGTACTACCGAGCCAACGTACTGACACCCTTTGTCGACCCGTTTGCATGGCGTGTGGGTAGACGTTTTGTTTTTTCAGGACAATGCCCATGCTCACTGTATACCTCCAGCAGCACAACATCTATCGAATACCATGGCCAGCAATGAGCCCTATTGGACACGTCTGGAACATGATAGTGAGACTTGTGCGTCATCGTCAAAGATCGCCGACCACGTTAATGGAACTTGGTCAGGCGCTGCAAGAGAAGTGGAACAGACTCCCTCAAATGGCCATTGGGAGACTCATACGCAGAATGCCTCGTCGACTGAATGAATGTCTGGCACATCGTGGCGGTATTACCCTCTACTGATAAAAAATGTCAACTTTCAAATTTCACTTCTGACCCCAATCGTTTTTCAATATCTTTGGTTGTAATGTTTGTCCAATTAATTCACTTTTATCATATAATCATTCCCCGCAGCTAATACACCTTACAATTTTGGCAGTTGTAAATTCTTACAAGAGTTCCCCTACCTTTTTGAAGCTTATATTACAACAAAAATATTTTATAGAGGATTGCCCCTATAATTTATTTTAATTTATTCTAAGGCCCCGTCTCACAACTGCAACTTTTGGTGTTTTACAGGAATTATTACCAAATACAATACACACAGAATCGTATGAATTTTTCCACATGGGATAAAGATAATGACAGATTAGACTCCGTCAACTGTGCTTTGGAACTAGGTGGTGGCTTTTGGTACAACGCATGTGGTGTTTCCAACCCAACTTCAAAGAATTGCGATTTTAAGGTATATTTTTATTAATTTAACATATTTTAGCAATAAAACAATATCGCTAAGGGTGATCCTCAGTGGTCCATTGGTGGGACATCGGACACTAAAGCTGAAGACTGGTTCAAAACCCGTCGGAGGACGACTCGTACTTGACTGTCAAATGTTTGACGGTCTATAGTCAATGACATTAATCAATGTGGTGCCGTTAAACCAGAAAAAAACCCCTTTTACTGTGGCTTTTCCCACTTTAATTTTGAAATAATAATAATATATAAACAAACGGATTGAAGATCGTGATATAGCCATTTAAGGAATTTGATAAGGACGTCATATTAAATGCGTAAAATGTGCTTATAGGTATTTGAACCAAGGGCAAAAATCGCTACCAGAAAGTCGGGTGGGATAGGGGTGGGGTTTTTTTTGGGGGGGGGGAACGGAACGTCCCACCCGGTCCAAAAGAGGGGGGTAGACAGACATCCCCCTGTCCAAAAAAAAGGTGTGTGTGTGTCTGTTCCCGCAGGATTATAGTAAATATTCCTATATCTTTCTATAGTAATGGCAACTACTTTTACTGTCCGTGAATTGAACAACAGTAAAAGTAGTTGCCATTTTTATTTTATCATCACTTTAATCGATAATGAACCTATCCAGACACTAAACGTTCTGTCTGGCGCAGTGACTGTTTCACATGAAAAAAACGGCCTCGGTGTGTAATGGTTACGCCATCGAACTCGAGGCTTTTAGGTACTTGAATCAAATCCGAGGTGAGGAATGTGATTTCTATTCTCGTTACCAACTCCAACTATGAAAGGCTATGGTGGTTTGTGTTGTGCTGTCCTGCCTGTGGGATAGAGTATAATATTATAAAATATCCCTTTCTGCTTATCGATAAGAGTAGCCTCAATGTATAGCGGTCAGCGGGTTTCGTCTCTCCTGCTAACACTAAAATCTGTGTTGTGTGCTTGTGATAATATGGTTGAACATTAATTGGATATAAACATGAATATAAGTTTAACTTGCCAAAAGGAACACAGGCGAGTCGCATTCAGGTGTTGCTTTCAACAAATAACGGCATTAGGTTAATTTTTCAACAATGACTTATGGAAGACAACCATAAAATTATCACCTGTTTGGGAGATTATAAGACTGTTTTATATTGGGTGGAGATGGATATGAAATCCCACCCCAGGGGCACAAAATCAAAGGAAAAACCGAGGCTTGCCGAGGGTTTTTACCTGATTTGTTACCCCTATGGTTGGATTTCCCTATCCATCCCCACCCAATATAAAATAGTTTTTTTCTCTCATTCTTTTCAGAAGAAAATGGGTAAAAGGGGAGTAAAACTGAAAAAAGGAAGCCATGTTTTTAGTAAATATATAAATCTTTTATTTTACATTACAGTATTTTAAAATTCTCAATATACGAAAATGGCAAACTTCGTTTGAGCATAAAAATTAACAGCAACTTACAATTATTCAGTATTTCTATTTACTACATTGAAAATAAACTTTATGTAAACCGTTCATTTACGTCGTTTTACTACTAGTGTGTATAAAGGCTTTTAAAAAAAAGTCCATTCTAGTTTTTTCAATTGTCTCCGGTTTTCTTGTTTGTCAATAAATGCTTTCATATTCACCGCTTTCAAACTGCAGGGTTTCACGTTTAAGGCGCGCGATCGCGCCACACCGCGCCCATAGATTTGGACCAAGGAGTGTGAATAATCGCGCTCCAAAAATACCATCGAGTTCGGTAATTCTCAGTTTTTGCGAAAATATAATTAGAATCGATCACAGAAAAAAATTTCGTCGTTTTAAATTGTCGAGAATATTATAAATAAATCGACCCAAAATATGTAATCAATTTCAACTCGCGTAATTGTCGAAGAATTAGATGAAAAAAATATATTTAAAAAACATCCATTTTTTTCTATTAAATCGACTGGTGGTCGTCTCTGCGATCAAATTAATTTGGCGTAACACGTACATATATCAGTGTAGTCAGGTATCGACTATTTTTGTTTCCAAAATGCGGATGGAAAATCCATTTGATTAATAAACTGTGCTATTTGGAGACAAGTAATTATGTTTTCGGAGAAAATAGGGAATTCCATTTCAGATAGGATTTTCCGCAATTCCATTATCACGGAATATCAGTACCTCTAGTATACCAAATATGAATACTGTACATGCCACCACTACCTCCCCGACGATGATGACAATTGACATGAACAAACACTCTCAGAAATTATGATTTAGAACCGATACACATTGCTAATTATTGACTCTCTGGCCAAATGATTCTGAATCAATTGAATCATTCAATTGATTTTAAGGAAAAAGCTCCCCATCACTTCTGTAGGGGTGTGATTATGGGGGAGGGGGTGATTATGGAGACTGAAAAAGCTTCCCAGAACCTTACTTGGGGAGTGATTTATACATGTAGCTCTCCTCTTGTTTTCAAATGTGAAACCCTGTTCTTTAAAACAAATAAAGGAAGTTACAAAAGACTACTGATGCTGTGCATCTGAAGTATGACTATTTATCGACAGACCCCCCACCCCCAGCATAAAAAATAAATGTCATTTATTGGGGGTATAGAAGCCATTAAGTCAATATCAAAACACTTCCTTTTATTTACCTGTTACTGGTTACAACAAATCATTAAATTATTTTATACATAAATATAACAGTTAATTTTAACATACTGTTAATACTTTTGATATGCCTATAAGTATGAGTATGATATGTACATATGTATATTCAATTACATCTTTCCTTTATATATGAATCATATACACATACGGTAGCAAAACAGTAGATGCATGTACATATAAAATTTAAGATATGCACATACATATTTAAATGCATACGTAATTGTATGTGATATAAAAGGATAATCATACAGTTTTGTCAAATGTTTTGTCTTTATTCTAGAATATTGGAAAGGTCTAGAGAGTTCTGTTAAATATTTCATAACAGGACTAACCTATCGTTAGTGATATTTGTGTTTGCACTGGGTAGGCTAGGATAAAACTGGATTTCTCTGTGTTAGTTAGATGTTGAAAGCCTGAGCAGAATTTGTGTATTTTGTTGCACACATCTATAGAAAGGAAAGCATTGTTAGTTCTATGACACCCCAGCACATTGTTTTATTCACTAGCTACTAGAAGTCAGACATATGGTGTTTACAACTCATGGTCTTTAGAGGAAACCAGCTACTGCCACATCAGCTACTCTTTCCGATAAGCAGCAAGGGATCTTTTATATAGATTATAGAATGCTGCTTATGTGGTAATTTGTAGCTGATTTTTTTGAAATCCTTATATCATATTTATTCAAATAAAGAGATTGAACATATCATTTGTATTGTAGTTGTACTTCTAAACAATAATTTATCTATTGTCACATTCAAACAGGCTGCCTATACATGTAACTTCACATAATTAATAAAAATTGAACCTTTAGTTGTTACTTTGGGTATATAATGTAATTTACAGTGAACAAATTCAACACATTGTAGTATATATAAAACAGTGTTTATTACCATGTCAAATGTGATTTTGGATCAACCAACAGCTATATTAAAGGGAATCATACTGAATTGTTACAGCTAAAGATTCGGTTACATATCGGCAGTTAGCCAAGAAAAGAGAAACAACACTGTATTTTTCATTTACTTTGAAGCATAAAATTACAATATAGTTTTATATATCGAAATATATATATATAACAGTTTGTTTTACATATAATTAAGTATTTGTCTTATACTACTATTTCACTACTAGTATGAGGACAATCTGTATATACATACAATACAGTGCTTTCAGCCTTTAACAATATCCAATATTGATGGTGGTGGTTGTATTTATTTTCGTGCTTTTATCCAATTAAGGTTCAAGCACGCTGTCCTGGGAACACAGCTCAGGTTCCTGTGCTGTCTGTCCAGGACAGAGGTTAGTGTTAGTAGGAGACATGAAACCTGCTCCTTTTCTATAAACAGCAAGGGATCTTTTATATGCACTATCCCACAGACAGAATAGCGCATACCACGGCCTTTGTTAAACCAGTTGTGGAACACTGGTCGGTGTAAGTGGTATAACTCTGAATAGGCAGGTGTTGTCTATAAACCAAGGCTATTGCTCAGTCAAGTAGTTCACACGGAATAATTACATTAGTTGGCCAAGATTACCAGATTGCCACCATTAAGACGGATTTTATCGTTATCACCTCACCAATGTAATGATATTATCCTTTATATCGCCAAAACCCCTGGTAGCTGTGTATTTATAATTGCCTTTATATATAACGGTTATACGACTAAACTGACGTCGATATATTTTTGTTTAGTAAAAAAGGACCTCATAACTTTAACAACAACAACAAAAATAATAATTTAAAAAAATCCAGAGGAAATAAAATCCTTCCTCCACTTTAAACAAATGAGGGAAAACAACATTAATAACGATTTTAATGCGAAGAGCAATGTTCTGAGTATGCCTTTTAATAGGCAAGAATTCTAGCAATAGCTTTTAATGCATTTCTTCAGGTTTATAAAAAAAAAAATAATAAAAAACAAACAAACAATTCTGGAAATGTCATCAAGCCAGAAACAAACATTCAACAACAAAGCCTAAAAAAATTTTTTTTTTAATTATTATTGAAAATCCTGTTCAGATCCAAGTGTCTCTTTAACGCTCGTTCAGCTAAGTTCAGTTATGCTTGTTTTTAGGAGTATCTGCCTGTGAATCGGTCGGTCGTCGGATCGATCCTTCTCGGTAGACCTCAGTTTGGGCTATTTTCCGTTCCAGCCAGTGCTCCACAACTGGTTTATCAAAGGCCGTGGTATGTGCACTCCTGTCTATGGGACGGTGCATATAAAAGACCACTTGCTGCTTATCGGAAAGAGTAGCCAATGTGGCGGCAGCGGGT
>JAULBS010139451.1:0-12819 GCA_032355785.1 Symmetromphalus regularis | reverse complement strand
TTAGGACATTGGACCCGGGGGAGACGGGTCCAAACCAAATTGGATGTGGACCCGTATAAAAAATACTTCACCTCACCAGTCACTGAGTACTGGATATTGTTATTGATAATAGGATATTTTATTTACCGTCAGTTTCTGATATAGATGTTTTACTCTCATCATGTTCACCTTCTTCCTTTTCCTCTTCCACTGCCTGATCCGTCAGAGGATATCCAACAATGTCATAGCCACTGCACAATATACAGTTATAAACTTTATACTCTTTAAACAATATAAATAATATAATAGCCCTCAAACATTTCAATTTAAATCATTCAAATGTTGACTCAAATCATAAAAGAAACTACCATTTTAATCATACTAATTTGGAATAGGTAGAGGTGGAGAGGGGGTTGGATCTCAAAATTAATTATCTCTGTATGAATTGATAAATACTGTGAAGGAAGTTCTATTGGGAATTTTCAATTTATTAATCTATCCTGTAACACTCACCCTGATAACAGATTAACAATCCACAAACAAATACTTACAATGGTGAGGTAATGGGTTTATCTTCCATTTCCTCAATCATGTCAAATAATGCTGGCTCCGATGATGGTACTGGTGGATAATACTTAAAACCAGCTGTTATCTGAAGTTCTCTCCCCTGATCTGAAATGAGTGAGCTGCAAATCGTAAGAGCAGAAAATAACTTGTTTTCTAACCATATCCCAGTGTTTATTGTAGACCAGTACACTAGATACCTGATGACATTGTATAATTATACTTTTTCTGTTTACCATAATAAAAAGAAAAATAACTGTTAATGTTATCATATTTCAGCATTAGATTTTAAAAAGGTAGCCTATGTTGGCCACATGTCCCGAAAATGCTCTATATATTTGCCGACTTAGGGCATTTCTACAGCTGCAGTATATAAGACTGTAGATCTTGGAATTAATGCGATCATGATATTAATGCAAAAAATGCGAGTCTGTGTTATTCGCATTAATAATATGATGCATTTATTTCTAACAATAGTGCACAATTATATGAAGGGTCTTCAAACAAAAAAAAACAAAAAAATGACCCCACACTCCACGTTTCATATAATTATTTAAAGAACTGAGTTACAAATCAGTGAATAAGCCCAGTTAAAAAAAAAAAAACCCACAACAATATTTAAAGAAAAGAAACAAAGAAAAAAAGAGAAAAACTGTTTTATGAGAATAAAATTCTTGCCTTGTCTTGATAATGCATCGCAGCCCTTTCTTGTTTTGATAAACAGTTAATTAGTGTTTATAGTAATGAGGTGATTTCAACAATGGTTGTCATCTCAGTTTTAGGGAATTTTATTACCAGCTGATTTGTTTTAATTGAAGTATATATCCTTAATTAGCAGGTCTACTTACTGAAACACTGTAACATTGTTAATGACCCTTCAATTGTGAGCAGTAAAGCTCAGTCTCTTTGATGATATTCTTACTTTAATTATGACTTTATAGTCACTGAAAGTGATATCAAAGACCCAACAGCGTTCCTGTTAATAAAACATTTTTAAAAAATACTTTGTTTTGATTACACCTCGCAGCACCCGAAAAGGACAAATTGAAAAGTGGTGCTAATAACGTATTCACTGTTTCTGTTTCTGGTAAAACAATAATTAACACACTTCAGTACTGATTCTTGGGCCGGCACGAGTGTTTTATGATTCAGTATGACTGATAGTGTAAGATAATTACTTGCAAAAAATGTCACCAGCAATGACAATCTATCAAATAAAAGAAACGGGCAAGTGAAACGGATCGATAAAAATTACGCTCCGGACCAGAACATTAAAAAAGTGGGACCGGCAAACTTATGATTTTAGAAATTTCTTTTGGTTCCAAAGTCTGCCATCAGTCCCAGACTGGCAAATAAGAGCATTTCCCCAGCCCTGATATATATATATTTTTTGCTATGTTACATATTCTAGCTAAAAGAAAGTATGAAATATGTGTTTCTACCTAAAATAAAGTATAGCATGTTCCTAGATATATAAAAATAATGATACATGTTTCAAGCTAAAAAAAAAAAGGTATGGTACATACAAAGTAAAACAAAAATACATTATACATGTATAAGTAAACATTAAGTATTATAAAATGTTCTTAACTACAACAAAGTATAATAGATATATTGCTAACAAAAATAGATAGTAAAGCATACCAAGGATCAAAAGAGCCAAAAACAACAAAGTAATAATTAGAAAAAAAATCAACTGTAAACTTAAAATCCTCTCATTAATGACTAATGAATGGTGACGTTTTTCATTGAGAACATTTTTAAATCAGTCTGTTTTTAAAGTTATGTTTTGTTTTTGATAAATTGTCAAAATTACCTAATTTTCTACTTTTTTTTCATCTTCAATTTATGAGACCACAAGTTCTTAGATAAAAGAAACATGGAGACATAGGATATAACTCAGCTATATCAATCAGACATTTTTTCTGCAACTTTAGATAATTATTTTCAGCCATGATAAAAAAAAAAAGGAAAGGAAAGGAATATTTGTGTACATACCCCATAATAGTTTAATCATATTTGCCAGGGGAAGAAAACCACCACTATCAGATTATATACTAAATTGCTTATGACACACAGTCTATTTGACGAGGGAGAAACCCATGTTACCAGACAGTTTATTACATATTGGTTGTTCCTTATAAAACATTGATGATTCTATGATTATTTATGATAAAGTTAAACAAGAAGTCGTAGATATTGTGTCCTGAACAAGCTTTTTCACAGTTTACTGTGACAGTAATACTTCATCATGCCTGAATGATAAAAAATGAATATGAAGTAGGAGGGACATGCTGGGGCCAAAACCGTCAATCTGTTTCAAATCCAATCTAACATACATGTTTTAGAAATAGCTTCAGTGCCATCTGACATTTAATTTGGAGGATAGTTTAACTAACTTTACACTGAGTTGAATTTTATCTTTACAGTTAACTATATTTTATGCATTTTTAGCACTTACTTTTTCTTTTTCTCATAAATGCTACATATTTAAACATAAAAATTAAAATTATTGTTCCAGATTACAGTTACATAATTAGCTGGACTCTCAAACTTGAAAAGTAATATATATCAACGATTTGGCAGTTAACAGAAATTCTTTCCTCATCAGTTTGTTAGAACAGTTTCCTCGTCAGTTTCTTAAATTATAAGTGACTGTCAACTCAGTTCACTTCTGATTCAAGTTGTAATATTAATTTACCATGATATTATTTTCAAGACAGACAATTTTTATGAGATCTTATTTATGCAGTTTACTTTCAAACAATAATTATTTGTATAATACCAGAATAATTTTATTATCCTAGAATACAGACTTGGGCATGCAGCTGCATAGATCTTACATCTGATAAGACACTTAACCAAATGTTCAGCTAACTTTAATCTCACCAAATGGACTGAGGCATGTAAGGACGGAAAAGGTTAATGGGATAAGTCATCTCTGAAGCAGGGGTTATACAAGGGTTATAGAGCTTTCATTTCACTTGAATGACCAGAAAAGAAGTTAAACCAGATTTTGAATAAGTCTCCATTTTGGACCTATTAACAAAAAAAGGGTAAATAACATAAGAAAACAAGTGTTACTGAAATGGAGTAAACTGTCTCCTACAGACTGTCATACTCCGAGGAGAAGATAGCAAATTGATACACTGTTCTGTTACATCTGTGATATTGATAACATATCTTACAAATCAGAAGGAACGACTGATGTAAGCATGAGTTAATAGAACCTGTTCTTTATCAAAGAAATGTTGGGTGGGGCTGGGGACAGATGCTAGAATGTAAACGAAAGTCAGATTGGATTTAAATCAAGATTGCAAAATTGTTGTCAGGGTGCCAAAATAAAGAAATAAAAAAGAATCTGTAAGTACAAACTGAGCACCTGAGCGAGCCATACAGACCGTTACCTATTTGGATAATTTGGCTACAACCCGGGTCAGTGCCCGATTTTCTTCCTTAAGTTTAGTATTATCAGCTTTAATTTTCGCCATATGCTGCAAAAGTAGAGATTCATTATTCACCAAGAATCTTTACAACAAATCCTATACATAAAAGATACTTTAAAGAATGCATGCAAATAGTAGAAATGAACATGCAAAGTTGCAATGTATCCACACACAATTGCAATGGTACTGCAAATATTTGCAATTAATGTATATTGTAGCAATGTACTTTCAAAATGTCTCAATGGATAAAAAAGGTGAGTTGCAATATACACGCCAATCCATTTTATTTTGTAGTAATTGGTATTTGTAAAATCATCTGCATAAGTGTCATGAAAGAACAAAAACTCGCCAAGATCAAAAGTGTACTTTGAGTCACATAACCAAATTTTTTTACATATTGGAATATAAAAAATTCAATGGTTGTGAAATAACCAGAAAGTTAGCTTTGATAATAATCCATTTAATTGGTTCTCTGGTATGTATAAACAGCAAAACCAATAGGAATCTTCTTGAGAATTATGGAAACAATGGGTCTATTAAAATGAACTTTAGAAAAACAAACAAATTTCAGGCAACTCAAATATTACACAGGTGAGTCAAAGTGTTGATGTGACTTACCCGAGTGTCGAGTAAAAAAAAGCACAAGTGCACACCCTGCAGTAAGTGCAAGATAACAAGAAACACACTTCCCTTGTACTATGTAGATTTATAAAAGGCAACATGGGATCAGCACATCTCCCTTATTGCAAACAAACACACCAAGTCCTGGATGTTTGATATACCGTATATCTTCGCCTGGAAGTCGAATTGTTTACACCAAAATTTTCTGTGAATAGCAGGGGGGTTGACTTATAAGAGAGTAAAAAATATATCATTTTCTTATTGTGATAATTGATGTTTAGCAAGTCTAGCAAAGGTTTGTTTCGTTTTATTTAAAATCGTAATAATGGAATAAAGTAGCTTAACACTCACTGTGGTACTACTACCGGGTCCGTATTTGACCGAGAATGAGCCGTGGCCACGAATAAGCCCACCCCTATTTTAAGACATTTAAAGAATTAGGCCCATATCCACGAATAGCCCATATCCACCAATAAGCCCATCCCTAAAATTTCACAATTTTTGCTGCTATTGTTATAACAACTAAATCCAACCTTGTGATAAGAAAAAGTTGAAACACTAATACACCATCAGTGGTGTTTGGTTGGGATGAAATAAAATAAAACATTGTTCTACTTATTATTGTTGTTGGAAATGATTTATTTTACAGGTATGTAATACAAAATTATTTTATAGTTGTAACATTAGTTTGTCTTTTGAAATAGTTTGTTTTCAATTTACTGTTGGCTGCCTTTCTTTTGTTTGCCAAGTTAAAACAGCTAACAAGGAAATGTCAGCTTCAGCATGAATGGCAGGTGAATCTTGCTGTGATCAAAGGGGACTACAAACTTTTTCTCACTGGTTGTTGGAAAAATGTTACATCATAATAAAGATTGACAGTTCCTTAACCCAAATGGGTTGTTTCATTTGTGATTGTCCTTACAATGCCAATCAGTTCAGGGCCATACCCTGATCAAAATTCTAGAGGGGCACTACTTTTTATAAACAAATTATGTGACTATACTCATTTGGCAGATATATCACGATTCACGAAAAAATGTTGCGGTATGTATTTCGCTCAACAAGTATTGCAATATACCGGTATATCGTTGCACCCCTATACTTAAATAGCCACTACACAGTCTACCCACCAAGAAAAAAGTTAGCTATGACCCTTTACAAGTTTACTTCTAACAGTGCGGATTGTGGTTCATCAAAGGGTCTCTGATGCAAGAATACATTGTTTTAATTTAGACCTGACACACCGCTAATTACAGGCTTTGAACTTTGCTGATAGGAGAGTTGTTAACAAAACAGCATTACACATCAAAGAAAGAAAAGAACATTGTTAAACAATCTTGGGTTGGCATACTACTGTTTTCAACAATGTATATATGAAAAACATACTGTTTATTATTATTGTTACATAAATTTAGCATTAATAAAACAATATATCTTTTAAAACACAACAAAATGCTCAAACACATATGGAGGAAATACCATATGCAACATAATTATGGTGGCAATGGTGAGATTTGTTAAACAGCTTTGGTAAACGACCTCATTATAAGAATAATGTGCTATAAAAAGTTTTATAATTTCACAAACAACTTTTTCGCAGAAATTAGGTCGACTTATAAACAGGTCAAAGAAAAAAAATCACCAATTTTATTACCTGAGAAAGGTGGGTCGATTTATAGGCAGGGTTGACTTACAGGCGAAGATATATGGAACACATTCTGTTAACTTTAGAGTTGGTTTCACTTGTGTCATCACAATCTCAATGAATGCAATAAAAATACTACCATTTCAGGTGCCAAACATTTCCCCAAAATTAAATAGATTTCTGGATAGTACTAACAAAAACAGAAAAATTAAAAACAAAATAATATTCTGCTATAGATATAAATAGATAGGTAAATGAAAAAATATTGCCAGATAATTTAATGCTTAAAAAAAAAGAAATACCCAGTAACAAATAATGAAATAGGATGTTTCTTAATGATAACTAGCTGTGTTCACACAATTAGGATTAAACTTCTTAAAACTAAATAATGATGTGATACAATGTGCTCATCACTTACTTTTAATTCTTCTTCAAGTTCTGAGAGTTTACGTTCCAGTGTCCTCTTCTCCTGTAAAAAATACATAATAATTTATTATAAATACAGACAAACCTCATGAAATAACCTATTTTTAATATCAGAAATGCTTAGTACAAAATAACTTGACAGGTATCAGTCTAAAGAGGTCATATTTACTTATTGCCTTGCATGGTCGGTTAAGATCAGAGGGTAATAAGTATAAAATAGAAAAAATAATTAAATCCCTTGTTTCAACTGTCAAAATTAAGTATAGCAATACTTACTAATAAGAGACAAGTTAATGACATAAAAGTACAATTCAACTGAAATTTACTGTATAAATCAAGAGGATGGAAGGAAGGACAGAACCCTAACTCATTCCAAGTTGTTGTTTTTATGGGATAATAATGAGTACCCGTTTGTCATTTGTATCTCTAGCCAACTCTGATCTCTTCATTGCCCTATCCAGTTCTGCCTTGGCTTCTCGTAATTCCCGCTTTGTCTGTTCCAATTCCTTGCGTAACCTCTTTGATTCCTGCTCCTCATTCCTTTTGAGTTGCTCAACTTCTTTTCGTAATTTCTCATTCGTTGACCTTTCTTCTTCATATAACTGCAATAAGTGATAACATGAATAATTCAACTATTAAAATATGATTCTCTTAATTTTAATAACATGACAAAATATATTATTATAAAAACTATTATGATATTGAAGTATTACCAAAAATCTACTTTTATGGTAGACATTCAGAGGATGTTTCATGTTAAGACATCAATAACAAAAAAAGATGCTTGATGCAATACCAATTTTGATCATATAAGTTTATCATTAAGGTGAAAATAGATTTTTGATAAATAAAACAAACACAACTTATTTTAGTTATTCCATGAATTTCTATTTGTATTTGTTTAAAGCCAACCATGTACATGCTAAATTAACATTAATACACATGTTTATCGTAAATTCTTGTACACTACTGAAAATCCGGTCAATGTGAATTAAAAATAATTGTTAACAAAACAGACAGTTGTCAACAGTAGGATGTGTGCACTGTCACCACGTTTTTTTGAAAATCAATATTTTAAAAAGAAATATTACATTAACCCATGCTTTGAACAACCTGGCTCAGATTTTATTATAATTACTTTTTTTAAAAGTAATTTATATTTTAACAGATTGGTCACTGGGACACAGAGATCAGACATTTGACTGAAAACTAACACTAGTTAAATCTGACTATTGATTTTTGCTCAGTTAGTCTACACAACAAGAAGCAAAATACAATCTGTCAATAAAAACACAAAAGTCTGTGCATTTGTTAAATCAAATAATACAAAAGTGATGTTCTGTATACAGCTACCCATTCAACCTGGCCTAGTTAAAATCAATTAATTTAAAAGGCTAAATTAATTTTATATTAATCATGAAATAATGGACAATAACATTCCTATATTTGTTAGTTCGAACCATGATCTTCCTTATAAATAAATGCAAAAATCCTTTGTATTATTAAAAAAAAACACCTTTTTATAATCTGTATCCAAAGCGGGAGTTGATCTGGAATACTCAGAGTAGGAAGTTGGTCGATCTATTGCAGAATTGTAGCGACCAGATCCATAGCGGGATGTTATTGACTGAAAAGGAAAACAGTATACATTATACATTGAAATAATTTACAAAATTAACATATCAAATGAAAAATACCCATGAGGTAAAATGGACCAAGAACAGGATTTTGTAATGTTAGTTCTTTTATCATGTAACAACCATATATTATTGTAGCCAATCACTGGTTGGTTATACTTATTTTCGTGCTTATATCCAATTAAGGTTCAAACACCCTATCCTAGACACACAGCTCAGCTTCTAGTGCTGTTTGTTCAGGATAGAGGTCAGTATAAGTTGAAGAAATGAAATCCGCTGCCACCACACTAATACAGCTACCAGTGTTTGAGGATTATTTTTAAATGCCACTAGCCACAGGGCTACTAGGTTTGTGATTTCCACTAGCCCACCAAGCTGAACAACTAGCACAAAGACTTGAACATTTTCATATTCAACATTTTTCTTTCTATTAATAGTATTATTGCCAAATTACCAAAACAAACATCATTTTACAAAAAAAACTAAATCGACAGATGGCATATTTATAACTTCAGTAACCAGTGGCGGATCCTGGTGGGGACCCCCTAAATCTAGCGATTTAATAAAAATTATTATTATAAAAAATGTTAAGGGTTAATTAGTCCACACCACCAAATGGATTTTCTGGATCTACCACTGGTAATGGTAATCTTTGCGTGATATTAATCACTCCATTATAAAGAATCTCCAATGTTAGGATAAATAAAAAGAATATACTGACAATAATGCAATTCATTCATAACTGATATCAGTGGCTGATCCAGAAAATCCTTTGGGGAAGATGGGGGCATATCATGCCAATTCTTCGGATTCATTAAAGTTAAAAAAAAAAAATTGTTGTTATTTAAATCGCAAAATTTAATGAGGGCCTGTGGTCCCACCCTAGATCCTCCATTAGGTATAAAAAGGAGTTTCTCACTGAGCCGCAAGTAAGCAGCCAGCAAGAAAGAAAATTAGTTGAGTTAATTACCGACATCCCTTCCCAATTTACAAGTTGAGAAAACATTATACTATCCAAGTGTTATATGTATTTCCGATAAGACATGTTATCGATTAAACACGCATACGATGCAAAGACAAATAGTATTTATTGACAGTACCCACAAGTTTCTGTTCAGATTAACTAAGAATAATTTTAATTCACAATTATTTTTGAATAATCACATATAACCTTTGTAAAAACAACTAAAAGTGTTAGTACCAAATATCGATAATTTGTTGAATGTATTATGTACGGTACGGTTTTCACAGGCAAACCGGAAATAATTTCAGGTGAAATTGAGTATACATTATATCGAGATTTTTGGGGTATATGTGACTCGTCACATTAAAACAGGTCTTATATCGCATGGCTTAGTATTGAAGAATCAGTCAAAATAGAGATTTAGGTCATTTTCGGTCGTCTCTCATATTATGGCCTAATAAGCTTCATAAATACCTTATCTAAGTATTTCATCAATCTGTTTTGTGACAATATAAGCCAAAAGATGTTCTAAAACAACTTTTGTGAAATGGCTTTGTTGTGAAAAATATGCTATAAATGGGATCATATTGGATTTGTGGGTCATATTAAACGTAAACAACCATGCTTATTATATGCGCAGATGAATCCTCCGATCTGATTGGCCAAATTTGTTCACGTCTTTAATGGCAGCGCTTGGTAGTACAGAATCGTAGTTCAATCATCTTGTTTTCCAATCTTAAATCACGCAATAAAAACCTATAAATATCATCTCTATTCATTATTAAGGACTTTATAGCAATCACAAAAGATCATAAATTGACAGTATTTTTAGCAAGCTTTCTGCCGTAATAATAATTTTATGCAATTTGTTGATTTCACCGATTTTGGGGATTTTCAGCAAAGGTGTTTCAATGTATTTTTTTTTAACAAACATTTATATTTTAGAAATGCAAGTGATGATAGAACATGAAAAATAACCGTTGGTACAATTGCTAGTGTTTATAAATAATGTGGTAGTGAAATTTAAAAATTTAAATGATGATTACTAAGAAAAAATAATCTTTGACTACATTAATTTTTAACCTTAATTTTCTCTAAATTTCTTTTTCATAAACTCACCAATTATCCAGAACATATATGGCAATATCTCGGTCACCAAAAAGGATACAGATATGAGAATGGTATCAAAATGGAGCTTGCCATCTGAAGGTAACAAATATGTACATAACTCAATTTAAAATGCGACAAGACTCAGATAAACAACAACAAAAAGGTACTAGTCCGTTGGGCTAGTGGGTTAGCATTTGTCAGTGTTCAAGGAATTCGCTAGCTTGACGCCCATGGAGACCAGTATACCTATATCTATACAAGACCTATTTTTATAGCACACTGTTAGTGGATGTGTACATGTGTGAGAGAATGCATTCTGGACTATTTTTGGTTTTTTAATTTACCAATATCATAACTATGCACACATTCCAGTTTTTGTGACTGAGGACAGCTTTTAGGGTATCTGCTCTGGATGTGGTCCAGTCATAGTTGTCTGCAATAAGCTTTTTTTTCCCCAGATGAATACATGTCCATTATGTATTTTACCAAAACATAATTTTACAAACAATGGACCAAAGTAGATGTATAAACCTGACTACACACTGCAAGAGCCAGAGAACATCCAGTGTTGATCAACCCTTTAATCGATGACCGAATACCAGTATAAGATAAATACGAAAACAAATCTGACGAAATTGATCGGTTCAGTTGAAAGTATAAACCAGTCTGTTGTCCACATACAATGGCTTCAAGTCGTTGATATTTTTCTCTTTCTTTGATGATCTTGAAAACATGTTACAAGCAATAATATATCCGCTATTACAAAAGGCTTAGGTGCCGGGTCATAAAGTTTCTTGTAATGAGAGCAATATGCTTTATGTATCACATACAATAGTCACATTAGTCACTTGTGGCCCACTCTCTTCACAGAATATGACCACTGACAAACAAAATCCACACATAGTTCAATGAATACAAAGTTGGAGTTCCAAGCATTAGATTACAAAGATTGGCCCCACAGTATTTATATCTTTTATTTTCTTTAGCATAGATACTGTTTATTTGTCATGAAGAAGCATGATTTATCTGACAAATTGATATGCACTTTTATCTTTTCTTTCTTCACCAGTGTCAACAGAAAGTAATGAAATGCAAATGATTCTGTTTAACTGCATGTTTGTTTTGTAATATAAATTACTGACTCTGATTATCTGCATGTATCATATTTCACGATGATGTATATAATTGGCAGGAAGAAATAAACAGCCAATGTCACCTGCCTCTTCACATCAAGGTTTCTCATTAGTTAAAGAAGGACAGAAACAATATAATTTTTGGTTATTTTTTACACACTTAGCATCTATATATCATACTAAAACAGAGAAAAAAAAATTAAGACAAAAATATAATATATATGTTTTAGACATTTAAACTTCATCCATGCACAGCTTAAAATCTTTCCAAAATAGCAAGACATATCCTCTAGTTTAGGTGTGAAATGGCACATATCAGTGATGTCTGTGGCACCAAAGGTATTTGCATTGATAACAATTCCATTTTCTTTGCTTTTTTTTTTTTAATAATAAAATTGAGTATGACAAACTTTAGTGCAACAGTACATGTATGAGGCCATACCAATACCAGAGGATATTTTCAAAACTGATAACCTGAAGTCCGATCCAGAAATTAAAAATCAAAAGTGCTCAGTTAGGCAACATTTAATTGATAAGCATATAACCTTGTAAATATAATGAAAAGCTTAAGTTAACTTGATTTTTCATTTTTAATAATCCAATCTTGTATGTTATGAGAGCTCATTCCATGTGTCTGATTATATATTTATTTAAATTTTATATTTACAAATTAAGACAGCATGTGTAGGCCTATTTTCTGATTGATGAATCTGTATACTAATATTTTAAAGAGGTTTTCAACTATTGAGTGTTAAATACATACCATGTGGACATTCTTCACTATGCAATATTATGTTGTTATTATAGTGTCTAGTGGAAAAAAAATCACATTTCTTAAGTTTTGTATTTCATAGCACTTAACAGAATTCACAAACATCGTAATGAAATGAAGTTTTTTCCTTCTGAACAATTTTGTTATTGTCACATAATAGACATATGTGGTTTTGCAAGACCAGCGATGATATGAAAGTACATGTGTACCGAGAAATACTGTATGTTAAACAACTAGCAATACATGTACTGATCTGTACCAGTTGTAAAGTGCAGCAACCATTACACTGACAATTCTTCCATTCAAACAGAGAGTAGCACACAGTTCAGAGATACAGCATCTGCCTGATTATCATGTGCTAAATTATCTCAATAGTTGCAGTATGTACATGCCAAATGCTGGAGCAGAAGTAATATAACTTAAAGCACAAGTGAAATATAATACTGTTTTGGGTTACTGTTTTCATAAACAGTATCTATAAACATCCACTAAAACAGATGAGATAAAACAAAAAAATTATAA
>JAULBS010139440.1:0-12820 GCA_032355785.1 Symmetromphalus regularis | reverse complement strand
ATAGCCGCTGATAAGATTAAAAATCAATGTGCTCTAGAGGCGTCGTTAAATAAAACAAACTTTACTTTACTTTTTTTTTTGGTAGGTACTGAGATCAAATCTCATGGGATGTTTTATCTCAGTATGGACTCCAACCCATAGTGCGTGCTCCGCAAGGCTCAATGGGTAGGAGTATACCACTTACACTGACCAGTGGTTCAAAACTGGTTTAACAAAGGCCATGATATGTGCTATTCTGTCTGTGGGATAGTGCATAATTATAAAAAATCCCTTGCTGTTTATCGAAAAAGCAGCGCGTTTCGTGTCTCCTACTAACTCTAACTTCTGTCCTGGACGTAAAGCACAGGAACCTGAGTTGTGTGCCCAGGACAGTGTGTTTGGACCTTATTTGGATATAAGCATGATAATAAATACAGCCAACCAACTTTGGAGGGAGAGTCAGTAGTCTACAACAGTTACTGATGTGACTAACATAATAGTATGTGCCGTCCTGTCTGTGGGCAAGTTCATATGCACGTTAACCTTTGTCCTAGACAAAAACGAAGATTCTTGAACCTCAAATGGAGGGATATAAGTACGAAAGGATAGTTTCCTTAACGACATCACTGCACAGTGGTTAATCAGTGGCTATTAGGTGTCAACCATATTATGGTGTTTGCAACTTATAATCCTCAAAATAAACCACATAGGCTACTATTTCCAATTGGCAGCAAAGCATCTTTTACGTATGCGCTTTCCCACAAATAGATGTGCACATACTATGAGATTTCTTACATCAGTTATGAACAACTGGCTGAAATGATAACTACTTCAAATGGGTTCCTTGAAGAGGATTGATCTCACGACCCTTCACAACATAGGCAGTCTACCTCTTGAGCTACGTCCCGCACATGAAAAGCAGTTCGGGCTATTTTCCGATCCAACCAGTGATCCACAACTGGTTTATCAAAGGCCGTGGTATGTGCTGTCCTGTCTGTGGGACTGTGCACATAAAAGACCCCATGCTGCTTATCGGAACAGAGTAGCCTATGTGGCGGCAGCGGGTTTCATCTAAATACATAAGTCAGAATGAGAATATGATTGATGTCCAATAGACGATGATAAAGATAAAAATCAATGTGCTCTTGAGGCATTGTTAAATAAAACAAACTTTATTTGTATGCTCATGAAAACTACTGGACAGATCAGCTTGCGTGGTGGTAGTAGGGATTTCTCTCAGATTAAACCAAATCTTTACTTCTTTAGCCCTGAATATGGCTAACGTTCGTTCCAAGGACAGCTGCTTGAACCGTAATTTGGATAAGCATCGAAATAAGATATCATTATAACCATCACGGTGATTATCAAGACCATCCGACATTTCATCTTTATTGTTCCTCACGGCTTTGAATTTCACTTTTACATCCGCACAGTAAACACCAGCTCCGTCTCAGCTCGTCAGCTGTTTTATATAACCACTCTACTTTCACAGATGAAGTAGAAACTGAAAGTCTATATAGTTAGTGCTTGATAGTGGTTTTAACTTTCAAATAGCCTTGTATCAACGTGGCCCACTTAAGACCTCTTTTTAGTATTGTTTGCCGCTTGCGATATTTATTTTACGACCTATATTACCACTCAACAAGCGATCATTACTTTTCCTTATGTAAATGTTACTCGGCGTCTGCACATTTTTATTGAGTAAACCTCGTGGTTTACAGACATACGCGAACAATTCTGACTGCAACTTTTCAAACACGTTTATGGGTATATTTTGTTTCGTGTGCATGCAGTTTAAGTTTTGTGTACATTAAATTTTGTTTAATGTGTGCATTGCGTGTTTTAGACACAGTGAGAATTTTTACACTGAGATCTTTTTACAGAGATATTTGTTGTGGTTTTCATTTTTCATTTTTTTTTTTTTTTTTGGAGGGGGGGTCATCCATTTTTTTTTATCTTATACAGAGGTGTTTTTTTTCTTTCTTTTATACTTTCGTTTAGTTCACTAAATGTCTGTCTGAGGCATAGCAAATGGGGGCGACAAGGGGCAATCGCTCCCGGGTACAAGGATGAAGGGTCGCAAACTTCTTCTGGCTTATAATGACTATTAATTAAGGCAGGTGCGCCAAGGTTGTTATGAGCGGGATCTAGCTCATACAGTAGATTGTCTGCCTGTGAACCGATCGGTCGTGGGATCGATCCTTCTCAGTGGACCCATATGCAGTTTGGGCTATTTTCCGCTCCAACCAGTGCCCCACAACTGGTTCATCAGAGTATATGGTATGTGGGATGGTGCATATAAAATATACCTTGTTGCTTATCTGAAGGAGTAGCCTATGTGGCGGCAGAGGGTTTCCTCTAAAGACATATGTCAGAACGACCATATGTATGACGTCCAATAGCCAGATAAAAATCAATGTACTCTAGAGGGGTCATTAAATAAAACAAACTTTACTCTCTTTTTTTACTAAAGGTGTTATAGCCCCCGGGGGATAGGAACACTTGCTACGCAACTGATGTATGTACATTTGATTTTGTTAAATTATGAAGTTGTACACAAAAAAAATATTTCCAATGATATCAGAACAATTTTTTGACCAGAGTTTTAACATTTTCTGTACATTGAGTTTTTATATCGATTTTACTGCAAACTCATTTTCATACATTTTGTTTTATGTATACTGTCAAAATATAATTTCAAAATATCAATCACTTCCTAACGTAAATGTGACAATATTTAGTATGGTTAAAATTGTTTACATGATCAGTTGTAAACACAATGTTTCCATTCTTTTTCTAGGTTCTTAAATCATTAATGCAACAGATTTGTAAATAAAATAAATAAACGATGCATATATAAATGTAAGTGCATTTAAAAGAGTATGAAAAGATATTTAAAAAGTGAAAAAATATTAAAAAGTCTTACCTTGTAATTTTCATAATTTCCGTTGATCATTAATAAAACACAAACAGTTTAAAATAACAAATCTCAGACTAATAAGGATCCAAACGCATTTGGAATGAAATATCCAATGACATAGTAAATCAAACGATTAAAACACACAATACAATATTCCAAGAGATGATACTCCGAGCAGTGTGTTCAATGCATCTCTGCGATCAGTGTCAACGAACCGACTCTGTCCTTAGCTCACAGCTCAGCAGTTACTGTATCTGAACGCTAGCAGACGACACAAGACGGCAGCCGAACTACCAGCGAACGAAGCCAGACAATCCTTGCCTGAACTCCACCGCACGCTTCAGTTAGAAACCAACGAACTACTACAGAACACTTCACTACAGTCGACTCGTAAAGCACAACGAACTACTACAGCACACTTCAACTATAGTCGACTCGTAAAGCACTTCCACGCACTAGAGAGAGAATAGCCCAACTGTTATATTGTTGTCACTTAACTGCTGTTCAGTTTACTTATATGTCATCATACTTTTAGCGCTTTCGTTCAGCACCTCTTAAACGTGTTTTTTTAATAGTATTTTACACGTCCATAGGGTGAAGAGGGTGGCTGATCTGCTATGCTGTCACTTAACTGCTCTTCAGTTCACTTTTGTATCAATAACATTCTTTTATCGCTGTCGTTCAACACTTTTTAAATGTTTTAATATCGGCGTTTTATTTATTTATTTTGATATTATTAAAAAAAATTCGTTCACCTTGCGTAGTCCGTTGGCTGGGTATACTTATTGTTGTGCTTATATCAAATTAAGGTTTAAGCTCGCTGTCCCTGGCACACAGTTTAGCTTGCTATGCTGGCTGTCCAGGACAGAGGTTAGGTTCTGTAGGAGAAACGAAACCCGCTGCCGCCACATTAATGCAGCTACTCTTATCGAAGGGATCTTTTGTATGCACTATCCCACAGACATGATTGCACATACCACGGTCTTTAATAAACCAGTTATGAACCACACTGGTCGATGTAAGTGGTATACGCCTACACACTGAGCTCTGTGGAGCATTTTCTCTAGGTTGGAGCTGATACTGAGATTACAAATCCCATACCTCTACTGAGATTCGTTCCCAGTACCTGCCAGTCAAGAATCCGACAGCTTAACCACTGCACTACCGGGGCCAGTTTATTTTAAATGATCTTTGAAATATGCAAGCAATTATTTTTCTGATACATTTTAGTTATAAATGTAATGGATTTTTTTGTATACTCATCCATAAAATAGAGTAGCGGTGCTGCTATGTAATGATGTTGTCATTCAACTTTCTTTCAAACTATTTTTTATAATAGTCAGACACTTACATGTGAACGATAGGAGTTATCTTTCCTAACCTCTCAAATATACTGTCAAACCTGTCTTAAGCAGCTATCCAAGGTAGTAAGAAAATGTAGACTCTTATAACAAGTGGCTGCTTAATACAGGTAAAATTATACTAAATTAGCTGATTTGGAAGAAAATAAAGATGGCTGTTTAAGTCAGGTGACTGCTTAATACACAAGGGCGTTGGAGCTGGGGGGAGGGGGGAGGAGGGGAAGGGGATTACCATAAATATGTTCTTATTCATTGTTAAATTATTTACCGGGAAATTCTGATGTTCACCCCCACCCTAATATGAATTTCGTTCCAACGTCCCTGATACAGATGGCCGCATGGGAAGGTTTGACTGTAGAAGCAATTTTTTTCTGATATATTTGTTATAAATGTTTTAAGCGTTATTTTTCCCCTATCCATTGAAAAGGACAGTTGATATGTCATGTTGTCACTAAACTGACTTTCAGTTTATTTTGTAATAGCCATCATGTAGCTCAGTCCTTCCCACCTTTCAGATGTACAAGTCATTTTGTTCTGATAGGTTGTAATTATGTTTCTTGGTTGTTGTTGTTTTTTTTCTTTGTTTTTTCTTGATTTTGTTTCTTTTACACATCCCAACGTTGAAGAGTGTAGATGATCTTTAATGTCGATTAACAGACTTTCAATTTACTTTGCAACTGTCATATACACTTTATCTGTCGTTCATTTTCCTTGTAATATATACAAGTAATTCTTTGCTATGTTTTAATAATAATAATAATAAATTTAAACAAAAATATTTTTTAAAGTCCTTGGTAGCGGCAGGAGTTGACACGTAACTGAGTAGCTCCATTTGGGTTAGGGTTAGCCCCCCTCACCCCACCCCTAATATGAATTTCGTTCCAACGTCCCTGATACAGGTGGCCCCATGGGCAGGTTTGATTGTAGAAGCAATTTATTTTCTGATATATTTGTTATAAATATATTAAGAGGTTTGTTTTTCCTTATCCATTGAAAAGGACAGTTGATATGTCATGTTACTAAACTGACTTTCAGTTTATGTTGTGATAGCCATCATGTAGCTCTGTCCTTCCCACCTTTCAGTCATTTTGTTCTGATACCTTGTAATTATGTTTCTTGAAAAAAAAATTGGGGGGTGGCGTTTGCATGTGTTTTTTTCTTGATTTTTTTTTTCTTTTACTCTTCCTAAAATTGAAGTGTAGATGATCTTTAATGTCGATTAACAGATTTTCAATTTACTTTGGAACTGTCATATACACTTTGTCGTTCATTTTCCTAGTAATATATACAAGTAATTCTTTGTTATGTTTTAATAATAATAAAATTTAAAAAAGCATTTCTAAAGTCCTTGGACGGGCAAGATATCGGCAGGAGTTGACATATAACTGAGTAACTCCGTTTGGTTGTTGATATTGAGTATGTTGTAGAATATTCTAAATCTTTATATAACAAGACACAGTTGGTATGGACAGTAACAGAACTATTTTTAATGAAATAATTAACAAAATTAGGCTGAAAAGGTGTTTTCCAAACATTGAGTCATAACAAAGCTATTCAAGATGACAGCTGAAAAACGAAAACCATCAACGAGTCTTGAACAATAAAGACCCTCTCTGGACACAAATAACAGGAAATGACGTCATCATAAACATATGCATGGGCCTATTATAGATATGCTAAGAATGTTTGACTTTTTGTTTTTTCACTAGTGCGAGAAATACATGCACATGTTGCAAGTCCTTTTTATAATCCTCAAAACCGGTTTTGACAGATTGTACAAGCATTTGAACACACTTGCTACAAGACACACAGACCATCCTTTCCTGTGTAATAGCTTGTTCAGATGTCATGAGTTGAAAAGAAAACGACATGCGCATAATTATCATGATGTGTTTTTCATATCGTTAAAACATATGGCGAATTCGTTATATTGGCATGTAGGTGGCTATGGTCGTCAGTTTATGCAACGTATCTTGTTTACAATCGCCGTTACTTCCTGCTGTACATACAAGTATTTTCTTTCATGTTAATAGGAAAATTAAAACTTTTTTTATGCTCTTTGGGATTCTTGTGTTTCATTTATGTTTTATATGGGATGAGCGTAATTAGCCTTTTTAAGTAGGTGCAGTTTCAAGAAATCTTTAAAAAAAAGAAGAAAAAAAAAGTAATGCAAGTTCAAAGTGTTTCAGAAGTGGTTCTCCCTTTTTCAAAACCATGGGCGTAAATCCTGGGCGAACGGAGGGTGGGGGAGTGGGTACACATTCTCCCACTTTTTGGACAAGAGGGATGCCTATATGATTATCCCCCCCCCCCCTCGCACACACGTTTTGCTTCGAAAAATTGAAATTAAAATGCCTAAATAATAATAATTTCCAGTATTTCTCTTTATATAAGGGATCTGTTAAGAGTTTGAAGGTTTCAGCTAGAAAAGGCATTTAAAAAACTTTGCCTTTAGAGGTAGGCATGCCTCCACCTCACCCCGGCTCCGTGCCCACTTCGAAGAAGTGATTGTCGTCCATGCTCAAACCAAATACAAACCAAAACAAATACGTATTTAACGATTGCACGAAACTTGCATCGATAACTATCTATGGGATTATCAAGATTTTGTGTAACAACACTATTGTAATATAATGTCATTCCCAACGCGAAGAATACCCGTGATCGTATACGCTTCCATAAATTACGGTATATGTGTACATCGTTTGAAGGATGTTTATCTGTTTTATATATATTAAAATATATAGTTTTTTTCTGATTATGTATCATCAGCTTGAGAGTCCGAAGTTCTACCGCTGGATCATCGAGGCTCTATGTATCCAGTGATGTGCGTTTAGCAGAAATAAAATCATAATTTAATTTTGTTACGTTTATTTAAATTGTCCTACCAAATACGTTAAAACTAATGCTATTTTTGCTGGAAAGAATTATTTTTTTAATTTGTTTAAATAAAACACCGTTGTCTTGGAATTCGCATATTTTGTGCCAATAAAATATGCCATATTCAGCTGGTCTGGAAACGGAGCCAGTCTATGATGTTTTTGCAAGTTAAAACAAGTCATAACTTATTATTTTTTTGTAATTCCCTCCTGCGATTTACGAATCTGACTTTAAAAATCGCGAAATATGTAATCTGGGCTAATTACGGTTTTAGAATACACCATTTTAGGTTTCGGATTCAGAAACCAGACAGTCTCGGATCCATATGGAAAAGTAATAAAAGTTCATATTGACAACATACCATCTATCAATGGCAAGAGGTCTGTGGTACTTTAAACATGTACAGTGGCTCCAACTTCAGTTGTAGATATGATTAATTCTATGTTTGAAAGACCATTAGACCAATTCATTTTGTGTCATGATTGCATTGTATTAAATGTATATTATAGGGTGTCTTGAAATTTAATTGTTTAAGTAATAAGCTACACAAATACAAACACACTTTAAAAAAATAATGCAGATCTTATAAAATTTCGGTTTATGTTTTGATGAGGATTGCCACTAATAATGAATTTGCTAATAACGTCACATTAAATGTGCTATAATCAACCAAAAAAAAAAGTATGAATGTAATCAATAGCCATTTATTTCATAAACCAGATGATATTCATGCAGAGATTATCGAATTAGATAACCACACCATTTAGGAGGAAGTGTGTGTGCAGTAATATCACAAGTTTCGTATGTGTTATGTTTTATCTGCCAATGATTATGGTGAAATGGCCCATTAAAAAAATATTAATATTTCAACGTGCATACCTTCTTTTTTGGTTGGGTATACTTAAAATGTGTTAATACTTATTGTCATTCCATAAACAATCTGGTTTTATCTGGTGCTTGTTTTGTCTTCAGCAATTTTGTAATAGAAAATGAGTGAAGTGACAGTCATTAGAGAAAAAAAGAGAGAACTTGCAAAAAAAAAAATTTCATCTTAGAGTATGGTAGTAAACGTCTGTTTTTATTACCGAAAAAATGTTAAATTATTGGACACTATATAAAAAAAAACCCACACCAGACGTTATGCTATTTTGACGCATGCTGTTTCATCACGCACATTACAAATAAATGAAAAAGGAAATACTTAACTTTTACGATAAACACACTCCATTTCACAGTATGCTTATCCAGAAGCAAATGACGTATGGTGTAATAGCCAGTTTCGACGTAATCTACTATCTTGATTGATCTTAATATGAGAAAATATTGCTTCATAATTGGTAATGAAGTTTCACGAACATCCTGTCAATAATATACAGACATGTACATAAATATAATAATAATTTTCAGATAAGTTTTTTTTTCTATTAAACACTAACATCAGAATAGTGTTCTGGTAGCATTACAGCCATGAATCGTTCAAGCATTAATGACCGACGCAGCTGGGAGTGTGTGTGGGGTGGGGGCGTGGGGGGGTGGAGGAGGCATTTGTCTTCCAAATAATCTGCGGCATCCTTTTTACAACAATAAGCGCCCTAAAATTTGCATGTTTTACATTTATTGAGTAGGTTGTAGGCATCCTTCAAATGACTGGTGGTGGCCCTTATCAGCATTGCCCCTTCCTCCTCCATATTTAAACGGCTGCGCCGGACCTGAAAAAAGCATCACTTGTAATATCACGTTATCAAATGGTTTTGAAAAAAAGAAGAAGATATAATAAATTTAATGGAATGACATAGTACACCAGATGCTCATGTTGCATTCAATTTGACATAAGCATCTGGCATAACCGTTATTTTAAACCGATCACGGTGGCATAGGGGTTATACATCGGACTCGAGTCTGGTAAGGTACAGAGAAGAGACTTTTAAATATCACTCGCCTCAAACCCAGGGAGAGTATTCCGCAGTGCTTAAGAGGGAGGGGGCAGGGCTGGGGAGGGGGGATTGCACCATTTATACCATGTCCATGTTAGGGTTATTTTGATATTATTTTAATTGAGATGACCATAAAGGCGATTTTCTGAATCAAAATCACAGAATTAACCGTTTTAATACAATCATTTAAACGTAATGTTATGACTATTTTCGAGCATACGTGGGAGATATTACACACCTTACACCTGAACCACGCACGCACAACTGACAACAAGCACTTGGTGGGGCAGGTGCAGAGCATTCCCAGGGAATACTACCTCGGAACAAAATTGAAACGATATTTCCTGGCATGTGAATCTCGAAATTATCCTTCATTGGATGTACGTTTTTTATTGTTTTGAAGTGGATGTATTTATTTATTTAAAGACCAACCCCCCACCAATTCCCCCCCCCCCCACCCAAAAGATATTGGTGGAGGGGCAACTTACAGCCGGCAACCTCGAGTCTTCCCACATGAAATCTCTTTCTTAATAATTTGAGAGTAACTTTTGAATTTCAGGAAAAGAACCACTGACCTAAGGCAAAACAGAAAGAAAAAAGAAAGTATTTTCTTCTTATCGAACACTCACATATTAACTGACAACACACGATGCTGAGCTGTGTTTCCAAGACATCATGTTTGAAACTAATTTGATATAAGCACGAAAATAAATTGAACGTAACCTAAACTCGTACTACTCATTTCGTTTCACTATGTCTCCTCGTGATACAGCATTATGCCTGGCCATTAAAGCTGTTCAAAAATTAAAGGTACGCGACACTCAGGTCGCCAGTATCAACGCAAATACATCTTTAGTTTGTGCCTCTGAATAAATTAACCTGGCCCCACGTGGTAGCAGAACAACTAACACACATTTAATATAAGTTAGCTTTTGCAGGCGCCACGTAGCGACTTCAGTGTTTCTAAGCGTTCTAATGACATGGAGGTCATCTTGAGGTATCATTGTACCAAACAAAATCCCATTGACACCCATAGTAATAGTTCCTAATAAAAGTAGTAGAAGCAAAATTTCCAAACCATTGGACCAGTATACACACAGATAGTAGTACCAACTAATCAATATTACTTGGAGAAACTATGCTGACACATAGAATTTTAAGGATGTACAGGATGTTTACATTCACAACCGTCTGATACGCACATAATGTAACCCCATTTACACCCCAGTTATCAACAAGTACCAAGTGTCACTGGTGTAATCATTGTTCAGCTAAGAAAACAATGAAACGATAGGGTATGTGGTATAGTATTTTCATAAATATACACCCTCACATATATCAACCAACCACAACTGTAGTCGTATTTTTACTCATCATACATTTGACTGTGCACCTCGAACTTTGACCTGAGAATCAAATAATTTGGTACAATACAACCTTGCTCTGTAAACCATTGAGCGAAATATATGTAAGGATGTCCCGAAAGATCTCGTAGACATATCCACATAAACCAAAAATAGCATCCCATATGCCTTGGAACCCATTTCGGTATGAAATATTTTGGATGAGTACGATGGGTTTAACACGAAGAGCAAAAACTAGTCTGATGATATATTCGATCGTAAAGGTAAGATTCGGACCATACCGTGTTCATTCCGAAGTTAGATGTTGCATATTTACATCGACAGGTCTATTTACAAGCATTGGCAAGATATGTTCATGTTGACTGAATTCCACGAAAATATGTATATAAATCTAACGTTTGTCTAAATTTATCGTAATGCGAATAATGGAATGCAGACTTTCTTTATCTAACTGATAGAAGACTTTTATCTTTTTGCCCCGCATGTTGTATATAAATAAAAACACAGAAGTCAAGACTTAAACTATAAACTGAAGACCTGCGTGCAAGAATCCGGTAACCAACGTCTCGTCCATTTTGAGAAAAGGATTTTGTGATAGGTTACAGGTTTATGAAAAAAAAAATATTGATAATTTCATGATATAGGTATCAAGATTATAGTAATAACCATATGGGTTACCGGTTCTTGTTATCAACCAAACAGATATTATCGAAAAATAGTTTGTGTGCACTTTGTATTGCTTTAATATGAGAGTCATTATGAAGATAGTGTTTGTTTTAATAAATTTGGTGTGGTTCACCGAATATAATGGTACCACAAAACGTCAAAAGTGGGTTCTTGCACCCAGGTATTCGACTGTATTAGACTTTCACATTTAACAATAATAGAAAACAACAGTAACAGGGAGTTGTAGTGGACTGGACGCAGAAGTTCAGTCCAATTCTCTAAAAATATTAGGGGTGTAACGATACGGCCAAAACTGTATTGCCATGTACTGCGATACAGCAAACCCATATTGCAATACATACTGCAATACAGTTTGATTAATTACCTAGATGTGATGAAGTCATATGTTGATACTATCATACTAAACGTATCTCTGACAGGCAGACCTGTACCAATTACTGATGAAAAAAAGATATATAGACACAGTAGATTTATGTTTTAATTAAGTTTTAACTTTTATTTTTATAACTTACTGTCATAGATTTTATAAGATATCGGCTATTGGATATATCGCGATACGCGAAACCATATCGCGGTACGTATTGCGCTCGGCAAGTATTGTAATATACCGGTATATCGTTGCATCCCTAAAAATATGCTCTTTTTGTACTTGTATAAATAAGCAAATTTTATAAGTAAATCTGAATGACAATTCTTAACGCATTCAGAGGTTAAGGTTAGTATTATAATATAAGAAGAAATCCGCAGTCACCAAAGCGGTTACTCTTATCGATACGCAGCTAGGGATTGTTTATATATGCACCATCCCACGGAAAGGACAGCACAATCAACAGCCATTGGTCAATCATTTGTGGAAACTTGCGATCCACTATCTGGATTGAAGCCGGTACTGAGATTAAAATTGTCATGCCTCGACTGAAGTTTGATCCCATTACCGGCATATATAATTTTTTCTTCTATTTTCTACAAATAGCTACTTCCTAAGTAACGTGAAATACCAACACGTATATTTTACAAACATTATATACTTTATGTAACAGCAGATATGATGTAACAAAGACAATATCATGCCAGCAAGATCATTCAAGAATGTGATACGATGGCGCGCGCTCTCCCCGTTACGTCAGCTCACGTGTTTGTCTTTATGTCTATTATCTTGTCATGAATTACTCACGGCTCGCGCCAAGTTATGATAATCATGCAGGTTACCTAAACAACATGCTGTGACAGATTGGTATGTCACAATGACCCCAGTGGAAACTCAGCAATGTAGCGTTTCTCTACCGTTATCATATACACTTTTTACAGAACGTATATACTATCCAAAACACAGAGGAACACTTTACAATTGTGAAATATTATGTAACAGTGACTTAGTTCAAAGATGGAGCTTGGGTCTCCGGAATCGCACAACCCCAAATCCTTCGTCCACCAATATTTTGACCCCACCTTCTAAAATCTCTGTATCCACTCCTACCGATTTATAATGGCATTATTGTACCGGGTGAGATTTTTTATTATTATATTAATAATAATAATTATTATTATTACTATTATGGATGTTGTTTTAAAAAAATCTTTGTTTCATTATCAGATTGAGGTCTGTCCCATATAATACTTATTTATTTATTTATTTATTTAACGACCCCCCAGCACAAAAGTAAACATCGGCTATCGGGGGTCACACAATGGTTA
>JAULBS010139429.1:0-12820 GCA_032355785.1 Symmetromphalus regularis | reverse complement strand
GCTGTCATGATACATTTATAAAATCCTGTAATAACAGATGTATAAGCTTGTTTTTTAAATAAAGTTCTGTCATGATATATTTATAAAATCCTGTATATAACAGATGTATAAGCTTGTTTTTTAAACAAAGCTGTCATGATACATTTATAAAATCCTGTAATAACAGATGTATAAGCTTGTTTTTTAAATAAAGTTCTGTCATGATACATTTATAAAATCCTGTATATAACAGATGTAAAGCTTGTTTTTACAATGGAGTTCTGCCATGATACATTTATAAAATTCTGTATATGACAGATGTAAAGCTTGTTTTTTCAATGGAGTTCTGTCATGATACATTTATAAAATTCTGTATATGACAGATGTAAAGCTTGTTTTTACAATGGAGTACTGTCATGATACATTTATGACTGCTTTATAATAAGTTATTTATTTTATATTTTTGTTTTTGAAAATCTTCAGGTGGACTAGTAAATGACTAGTTATTAAACAAAACTAAGAATAAAACATTTAGAAGTTGCTAATATTCAGCCAAATATTTAGTAATCTTTTTAAAATATTAATTTTTCAAATTTATTCAGTCTTGCAAGACAAAAATTCACTATTAAGATGATAGCACTAACAAGATAAGATTTAAAAGACAATATATGAAAATGGCCCCAATACCTATGATAGCAACAATATTCAAAATTATGTACAACACATATAGAGGATATTAAACGAGTTGACATTTATTATCAAATTTATGTCCTGAGTGAAATAATTTAAAGCTTGTGACATAGGAAAATTATTTCACAAGGGACATAAATTTGATAATAAACGTTAATAAGTTTGATATTCTATTTATTAACCCTGACAATGTTAATCTTCAACTATTTAAACTTTCTAATTGCTGAGAGTTTAAAGAAATGCTTTCCTATGTCACAAGCTTTTGTACTTTTCCTATTTTTAGTGACAATTGCACTTTTACAAATTATAGTGAAGTCGTATTTAGTATAGGCAAGCATATTGATCATAATGGGCACCATGACCAAATGAAATGTGCTGTTAAACCAATGCATGATATTTCACACATAAAAACAACAAAAATTATGTAACCCATTATGTGTGCCCACTGGGGCAATAAATGCATGTATGTATTACATAAGCTGCCACAAGATTGTTTACAGATAACAATTACATTAGCAGATATCTTTGAAGGTGTACTTATTTAGCCTTGACACAAACTCATTAACGTCTTGCACTGAGGTACGTCTACCTATGTGAACTCTGTAAGTATTTTTAAAACTATATGTCTGGAAAACAGAATAACCAGCACAAAATATAATTATAAAAGCATTACGAAAATCAATGTCGTCTAAAAACAAATATTATGAGGTAAAAACAGCTTTGCAATGTTATGAGGTAAAAAAAAAAAAGGGGGCAATTTTATGGTCAATTATTTACAAAGGTAACTGTGGAAAGGTATATTTGCAACCCATGAAATTGCCTTTGGCAGTCGGCAATGTGGTGGAGTTTTTTATTCTCCGTGGGACTTTGTTTTGCTAAAAAAAACATTTTTAAGGTATAATTTTTTTTTTTTTTTTTTTTTTTTTAGCAAACTCAGTGTTAGAAACATGTGAATGCTAAAATTGCCATGAAAATGCCATGGACACTATTTTTCCACAGCATTTCTTTTACCGTGGACTTTTCTTAATTGCAGGGTTGTGTTTGATAATCCAAGCACACTGTTTATTCATGGTTATTTGGAGTCAGGACATACAACATTTCAGACATATGATCTACTAAAGAATCCTGCTGCCACCACATTGGATATCTAATACTTGATAATTTTGACATGAAGAGGAAAACAACTAAATTTTCCCATTAGCAGCATTGGGATCCTTTTCCAAACAGGACAGTACATACCATAGCCTTTGATATAGCAATTATGAGACAATGGCTGTGGTGCAATGTTTTTTTTGGCTTTTGTTTGTGTATGTTGTTTAAAGACACCACTAGAACACTTAATTTATCAGTCATCAGCTATTTGATGTCAAATATTTGATTTTAACACAAAGAGGAAAACAGCTAAATGTTTCCATTAGCATCAAGAAAACCTTTATATGAACTTTTCTACAGACAGGACAGTACATACCATGACCTTTTATGCTACAATTATGAGACAATGGCTGGAACAATAAATAAAGCCAATCAGAGAATCCATGAAGGAAATTCAATCCTACAACCAAAACACTTATTTTATTTTTAGTTTTGTTTTAACAACACCACTAGAGCACATTGATTTATTAATCATCGGCTATTGGATGTCAAACATTTGTTAATTTTGACATGTAGTCAAGTCCGAGCCAGCCTCCAATGGATTTTGAACCACTGTCATCAGCTTGAGAGTCCAGTGTTCTATCATTGAACCAACGAGGTTGACTACCCGAGAACCTAATGCAAATACTCTACAGACTGAGGAGATGGATCTAGCTCAAGTGGTAGAGTGTCTGCCTGTGAACTATTCGGTCGTCAGATCGATCCTTCTCGGTGGATCCATCTGCAGTTTGGGTTACTTTCCATTCAACCAGTGGTCCACAACTGGTTCATCAAAGGCCGTGGTATGTGCTGTCCTTTATGTGGGACGGTGCATATAAGATATCCCTTGCTGCTTATAGGAAGGAATAGCCTATGTAGCACAGCAGGTTTCCTCTAAATACATATGTCAGAATGAGCATATGATTGACGTCCAATAGCCGATAATCAGATAAAAATCAATGTGCTCTAGAGGCGTCGTTAAATAAAACAAACTTTACTACAGACTGAGCTAGATCTTGTATGAAATTGGAGAGATAAAGTGGGAAATAGCCCTATTTAGGAAGCAATTATTTTGAAAATATAATTTTTTGCCCCATTCTGAAAACCTAAAACATGTTAAAAATCTGGATTTCCAAAAAAATATCTGACATACTTTCATCTCTGAATTAGCTTTTTTTTTTTAATTTTATTCACCCCAAAATTATATATCATCTTACTGGAAATGTAACTGACCCTATATATAGATGTTTTAAATTTTAATCAGTCCACAACATCATTACCAGAGGTCCAGCTTTTATACCTGTTTTATGTTATCTCCAAGTAGTCTTTTATATGAATCTTCATAAATACAAGACAACACATAACATAGCCTTTGATATACTAGATGTGGATGAATAACTGGAAGGGGAACATGACTATAGATAGACAGTATGGGAGGTATTCATGTTAGACTTTATTTTTTTTTTAAAGACACCACTAGTGCACAATGATTTATTAATCATCGGTTATTGGATGTCAAACATATGGTTATTTTGACATGTAGTAAAGTGTGAGCCAGCATCCAACAGGTTTTGAACCACTGTCATCAGCTTGAGAGTCCAACATTCTACCGCTGGACCACCGAGGCTTACTATATTCATGTTAAACATCATCAAACAAGTTGCATGATGGGTAGAACTAATGATGAGCCATGTACTGGGCAAGGACTAAGTGAATCAGACCGTGGCACTATGAAAATAAGGTAGAGTATTGGTGGTTAATTGCTACATGGTTTCTCCAGTCTGCACCAATCTGACACTGACATCACCTGTTTCTGGCATTAGTCTTACCATCACAGACCATAATGTGAATACCTGGACTTTTATGATGCAGCCGCCTGTTTATGCATGGCAGTTAAACATTATCAGATGTTCCAAAACAGCTCTGGTGATGTCTCAATGAAATTATTACTTCTCGTACTTGTTTATTAATCAAAATCATTAAAATTCTAAAAGAAACTATTTTTATAATAAATTTATTTTTTATCAGTAACATATTGAATATATTCATTTTCTTTTACCATAGTGTTAAATATTATTTTGTTTAGTATGATTACATTGCATATTGAGGGCCTTTTAGAATCAGCACAGAATCAAAGATCTTGGACATGTCATTTAGGATCGGGATCTAGCTCAAACGGTAGCGAGTCTGCCTGTGAACTGGTCGGTTGTTGGATCGATCCTTTTCAGTGGACCCATTTGCAGTTTGGGCTATTTTCCGTTCCAACCAGTGGTCCACAACTGGTTTATCAAAGGCTGTGGTATGTGCTGTATTGTCTGTGGGACGGTGCATATAATAGACCCCTTGCTGCTTATCGGAAAGAGTAGCCAATGTGGCGACAGCAGGTTTCTTCCAAATACATATGTCAGAATGACCATATGATTGACACCCAATAGCCGATGAAAAGATAAAAATCAATGTGATCTAGAGGCGTCCTTAAATAAAACAAACTTTACTTTATTTTGCTTTTTGCAGAATTCCACGATTTCACAGATACATGTAAGTACAATCCTGGTAAATAAAATTAAAAACTTACAAATGGTTCTTTGTTTGGTGCATATCTGTTGATAGGTTTCCCTTCTCGGTTGACCAAAAACTTGGTAAAGTTCCACTTAATGGCACTAAAAAATAATCAATTTAATGAAAAGAAAATTTAGCATAAAGTACACTTTATTTTTATTAAATAATAATTTTTTAAAAACTCACCTAGAAACATAAAAACAATATATAGTCCTCTTTAAAATATGTGCCACGAGAATGAAATCATAGTGTCCACTGCATTTTTCACAGCAATTGTAGCATAAAGTATAGTTTATTTTTAATAATAAGAAAAAAATACTGTTTGAATTTTTTTTTTAATTAATCTACAGCAAACAAAAGTGCCACGGCAATCTCCATGGCATTGCCAACTGCCGCAGGCTATTTCAGGGGTTGACAACACTAGTTACTTGATTTTAAATTAGTATTTCTGATAAAGAAATAATCCTGTTAATTGCATGTCTATACAATTACATGGGTGCAACTGCCGAGATTCAAACAAGAACCTGGTAAGTCCACTTTCCTGCACCACACAGTACACTCTTTGCCATCGCAGGGCACAATATTTCACGCGAATTGTCGTTCTGTTTGCAGGTCAGTTACGCAAAATTAAATTTACGTGAACCACAAATCAGTTACATCATGACCTGTAGATGTTCAGAAATTCTATCAAATGTCACGATTACAGAAAGTTTATTCACACTGGCGTACAAGTATTCCGACAAATGTTTTAGACTGATTTTTAGATACTTAATGCACAGCAAACCAGTAGACGTTACGTTTTAGGCCTGCTTTCTATTAATGCAATTTGCACGCATTTTCATATCTGCGTTTTTGCAAGCTTATTCCTATGCAGAATGTGATGTCATCGCACTACTTACCTAGAAAAAAACACCATGTTGTCCATTACAGAATTGGGCCTGTTGTTTTTATATGCAAACAAAGCACGATGCATTCGTATGATGCAGTACCAATGGGCACACAAGCGCCAAAGTCATAGGTACTGGAGTTCATGAAATTTTGCATAAAAGACAGGATCACGGGGCCTTTTACCACCTTGTCAACGAGTTGGAAATTAATTCAGAAAAACAACATGAATATTCCAGAATGTCTATCGAGAAGCTGCAGTGCTGCACGATACTGTCAATAATCTTAAGTATATCCCTACTGGGATGACCCGCATACTTTTAGGGGCTGAGCATTGCGACAGGAACGTAAATATGCACATTTTACTTGTTTATCACCTGTTGGCCCATACTATTTTATATTTAGACCGGGCAATCTTTCCCCTTTCAGGAAATGTTTTAACTAAAATTGCTGACAGATTACTCAGCATTATCCGTTATTTAGTCTGACCAAAAATGTGCTCCCTAAACTCAGTGTGCATGGAAATACAGTGCTAAATATACTTAGTGGTGAAAGAGTTAAGAGGACAATGAAGTACTACTTACTTTCCAAGAGTGCCCTTTTGTTCATGCTTGAGGTATTTATACAGCGGATGGGCAGAATCACCATTGACGTCGATTTTGCTGAACATATCAAACTGTACGCCATACTTTTCAGTGGCAAATTTTTTAATCTGTTCTTCAGTGCCTGGTTCCTGCACACAAAAAAATGTAATCATATAATTGTGACAAAGCATGAGAAAACCAGGAATATTGGTCACTTCTGACAATTTAAGGTTTTAAATGAATCTAAATGTATAGAAATAGAAAAACAAAATGCAATAAACAGATTTCAAATATCTTTATCTGTTAATGTTTTATAGAGGTTTAAGTAACACTGAAATTGAAAGCATGATTCTTCGGAAATCGGTCCTAAACATAAGCAGTTTTGACTCTACCGGTTGGAATCGCTTGTAGAAAAATCACAAATAAACTATTTTAGAGAGTGAATTAGTACTTAATATGTTGGATTTGTATAGAAGAAAAATTGCACAACCTGAAATCCATGTAATCTTAAAATAAAAAAAATAAAAATTTGTGACCTTTTTAGGCCGTCCCGTGAAAGCGTGTTATGTGACATATGTCTGGTTTTTCCAAGTGCGGTCAACATTTTTTTGTTTTTGCCTAACAATACGTAGGATTCAAATTTAAAAACTTTTCTATGACTTTTTTACACAAAAATCTTTAAAAATGTACAAATGTATCACGCTGCCATGAGCTAAATTTGAAATCTGAAAAAAACGAATGTTCTATCTGCATAAAAAGATTGGTTTTGTACTCTTTAGGGTGAAAAAAAATCAAAGACTTTCAATGGTAAAAAACATGGTTTTTAGGGACATAATGCATTACAAGAAGTGATCACTCACACTCTGACTTCCATGATAGAAATTATGTCTGCCAATGTGGAAATTTAAAAACTTTTCCATGACTTTTCAATTTTAAACAAAATTTCTAAATATTTCAAGGCCCTTGAAAAGTATTTTGCAAATTTTAAAACCGTTACAGGATTTTGATGACCGGAATACCATGAACACCACTTAAACAAATTGAATTAACAATCATCGGCTATTTGATGTCAAATATTTGGCAATTTTGACAGTCAAGTGTGAGCAGGGTTTTGAACCACAGTCTTCAGCTTGAGAATTTGACATCCTACCACTGGACTAAGGAGGCTCATAATCATACAATTACATGTGCAATAAATTAAACAGAAGTTACATACATGTAAAGTAAAGAAAAGTTTGTTTTATTTAACGACGCCTCTAGAGCACATTAATTTTTATCTTATGTTCAGTCATATGATCATTCTGACATATTTATTTACAGGAAGAGTAACCTATATGGCGGCAGCGAGTTTCATCTATAGAAATATGTCAGAATGATCATATGATTGATATCCAATACTCGATAAGTAAAGTTTGTTTTACTTAACGACGCCTCTAGAACACACTGATTTTTATCTTATCATCGGTTATTGGACGTCAATCATATGGTCATTCTGACATGTATTTAGAGGAAA
Source organism: Symmetromphalus regularis (assembly GCA_032355785.1). Lineage (NCBI taxonomy): Eukaryota > Metazoa > Mollusca > Gastropoda > Neomphalida > Neomphalidae > Symmetromphalus > Symmetromphalus regularis. Next base: position 5,479 of record JAULBS010139429.1, on the reverse strand, counting down.
CCCACTGCTGCCACATAGGCTACTCTTTGCAATAAGCAGCAAGGGGTCTTTTATATGCACCGTCCCATAGACAGGACAGCACATACCACGGCCTTTGATAAACTAGTTATGGACCACTGGTTGGAACGGAAAATAGCCCAAACTGCATACGGGTCCACTGAGAAGGATCGATCCGACGACCGACTGGTTCACAGGCAGACACGTTACCATTTGAGCTATGTCCCGCTCCAGCAAATACCAATGACAGTAGTTAAACAAGCCAGATCTACTGGCATAGCTGGATAGAGGCCATGGGGACAATGCCCTCCTACATAATCACACCACTTTCTCTTCACCATCTTTTATATTTGACAGTCTTTCAATCCTATAAGTGCTTTCTGTACTATTTATGATAATCATTATAAAACTTAGTATTATTTATTTAAAGAATGTCTCTTATTTCTTTTAGATTCATCTGGGTATGAACAAAAAAAACTAAAATTTGCAGATGTGTTTTTTGTTTATACCCCGATGAATCTAAAAGAAATAAGAGACATTCTTTATAATTAAATTTTGGACAAACATTTTTAGTAATTACACAAAAGTTCATATCTTATTTCCATTTATTTTGGGAAAGTATTGCAAAATAATGATCAAGAATAGTAAAGAACAAATATTTTTAAATGACTTCATAATTTATGACATTGCATGTTGCATTCCCCAGTCAAAATATAGTTAGTAGTGACGGCGTTATTTTACGTTCATTGAGAAATGAACAAACCGCGTTGATAATGGCTTGACCAATGAGACACCTTTAAACTATAATTATAATTAAAAGATTATAATAGAAATTTAATTATTTTATAACTGAATGCATAATTAATTCTTAACAGCAAAACATTTGAGATTTCAATCTGGTATTTATTAAACCAACTGACAATGTTTGTTTAACTGTTTAAAAACATGTCAATGGAGGATACATTAATTCAATATTTTTTATTTTAAAGTAAAAAGCTATTATCAAAACTGGAATAAAAGGTTAGCTAAATATGCTGAGTTGTGTGTAGAAGCCAGTACACTCACTTCACTGCTACCAGATTCACTGTCGGTGTATTCCTGCACTGGTTTACGGTTCTTCAGCATCTTCGGACTTGCATTAGAACCTTTCCGACCTCCTCGTAATTTCCTCGTCGTCTTAAGATCCTGAAACTCAATATCTTCTGCCAATGCTAGAAGATCACTGTACCTGAAAAACAGCCAAGTAATTCAGATAAAAATAAATATGTTAATAATAATTCTCCTAGAACTTACGTTTACAGGGATGGCAAGAAAAGGATACAAATTGGGCATGACATTATATAAATTAATATAATAGTGATAATATTAATATTATTAAAGGAATGTATAGTCCTTGTATGAATGATTCTAAGGTTTTTTCTAAATGAAAATTTGTGTAAGCCATAAATGGGTTATGCCAAAAACAATATAACTGGAAATTATCATGGTTTAAAAGTTTCACAGTTTGGGAACTAAAAAACATTTTCAGGTTTTATTTTTGTTGTATAATAGGAAATTGGGACTCTAAAATATAATTGTTTTTTTAAAGCTATCTACTTTAAGAACTAGGTTTCAAATCATTGTTCATCACCTCTAATGTGATTAGGCAGGTTAACTCATAAAGGAATTTTGAATGTTTACAAATAAACATGACATTACCATTTTATTTACCAAAATGATGTGCTAAACGTAAATAAGTTGGGTCATTAATTAACCACTTTACATTCATTCTATTTGTCAAATGTTTGTTTACATCTGTTATAATGTTAAACATTTAAATGATCTGTATTTGAAAACTGTTACATAAAAGGAATTTCAAGAAAAGAAAATCCATCAGAAATGAAAATAAAATAACGAGTTATGAACAAGAGACCATCTGAAGTTTGACTTCCATCCAAACATGTTTGACATTTTAAAACAGTCAAATCTGCTCTTTAAATTGAGAGGAAATGTTTCTGTTTCACAACACCACTAGAGCACATATATTTGTTAATCATTGGCTATTGCAGAGTTCTTGCACATCTTTCTTAACAAAAAATAAAGACTTTTCAAAGACTTTCAAGATAACATTTTGCAATTTTCAAAGACATTTGTTTTGAGATACCTCGACAACAGTAGTCTGAAGATTAAAGGGAGGCAGAGTTTTGTGGGAACAGATAAGACAGAATTTAAAGATTTTTGCACTCTTATTGACAAACCTGAAATTCAAAGACATTCTAGACTGTGAAAAATTATTATTTTTAAATATAGACTTTCAGAGATTTTCAAGATCCCTGTATTGTATGTCAAACATGGGTAATTCTGACATGTAGTCAAGAGTGAGCCAGGCTCTGATGGGTTTTGAACCACCGTCTTCAGCTTGAGGGTCCGATGTCCCACCATTGGACTACAGAGACTCACTCACTATGTGTGAAAACAAAACATACTTTGTTTTCTGAACTTCACTGGCCGTCATCTGTACTTGCTGGAGTCCTTGCTGAACACTTTCATGGTTTAAAACTGAAAAATGTCGAAGCAAACCTGTTACCTGACTTTGTTATTTCATTATTCGGGTAAGCAATCAGGATTTCAGATATAGTTGTATTGAATATGTACTGGTTTAAGCATCTCTTCTGCATGTTAGTATAAAATGAAAATAAAGAGGAGATTTGGAAAAAAGGCAGTGTATTTTTGCATGGCTTTCCTATGATGAATTCACACAAACATCAATCTTGACACTGGTATATTTTTGTTGAATAATCAATGACACATCTCCCAAAAAAATAAAATTACAACACTAATGATAATAATGTTTTTGTTTTTTTAAATCCTACACAAATGAAGAAAAGAAAAGTGAGTTATATTTTCAACCCCTGCCCCTAAAAACAAATCCCCCCAACCCTCCACCAAAAAAAGAAACCCCAACAACAATTAAAAACCAAAAATTATTATGAAGCCAACGTTAATGATGGAAAAAAGGAAAGAATTATATTTTGCAATGCATCGCCACATTAAACTAATTTTCAACATTAATCCATACCTAAATAAGTAAAGATTGCGATAAACAGGAGAGTTCTATCCAGAGATACCATCAAAATTTGACTATGGTGCATTTTATCTTTGAACAAAATAAACTTGTACAGTTATAAAAATTGTTCATTGCTTTTAATAACAAATTAAGCAAGATGAAACATTATTTTGTCAAACAAATTGTTTGATTACAATGTGCATGTGCAGAAGCCATTTCCTGTTGATGGTTGATGAGGGTACTTACATGAGATATTGCGACATGTTTGTCTCATGTGGTCAAGATGGGCTAACACCTGGTCCACACTCGGGTTTTCTTTCTTCGAAGATCCCGTTCTGAAAATAAACATGGGTAGACAGGGTTTAATTAACTGTGTTGCTAGACTCCGATATTCAATATAATACCTTAAAAGTGATGTTTATCCATAATATTGGAGTAAAAATTCACAATCTGAATATAAGAATATTCACATTTTAGTTTCATTATATAAATACATAGATAGATGTATTAATATTTTATTACTTTAACATGGTTTAATTAATATGCAGTGAAAAGTACACTACTACAATAACGGCTAAATATCCACAGGAAAAATGTGAATAAACACAAATATTACTACATATATCAAAGATAAATTCTAAGACTCTTAAAAAGGTAAAATGCAAATTGCTTCTATAATGACAAACTTACTGATCAATAAAACTTACCTTTGTCTTTTCTTGGGTGTTCCACCATTGAGCTTTGTAAGCTGTTGAAAAATAAGCTCTGCAAGCCTGTCTTCATGTTCTTGTGCCCAGTACTTCAGTATAGACACAGCAAAGAAATCAGACTTCTTACATTCACGAACCAAGATAGGTCGCACCAAGTCAGCTGCAGGGCTATAAATATTTTATGGAAAATATGTTTTATAAACTTCTTTTTTCTCTAACAGAGGCATCGGAACTGGGGTGGTAGGGTTGGAAACCGCCGCCCCAATATTTGAACACAAACGCAACAAACAAAAAGTAAAAGGGGAAGACTCAAAGAAACATGGAGTACAGTGGAAAAGGAAATCCGAGAGGGCAGTCTGAGTTGGGGGCTGCTGGAAAAGCTGACAAAAGACAGACAGCACTGGCAATCTCTGGTTACAGTCTTATGCGCTACTTAGCACAACAAGGATTTAGTAAGTAAGATCAGATAAGACATGATCTGTTAAAAACTTACTCACAAATGAACATTCATCAAAACTTTCAATTGCTTCAAAATGTCAACAAATTCAGACTTTTGCAAAGGATTATATGTTTTGAAAGAAGTGGACTTCCAATAGCCAAAACATTTAATTTTTTAATTAGAAAAAATAAGGCAATTTCTTTTATCTCCATTGTGGAGATATTTATAATCTTTACACCCAGCAGATATGGGATTAAAAATATAACGCTCATAAAAAGTTTCTTGTAATATCTTCTGTATATGTTCTTTTGTGTACTCAAAAAGGATGCTGACAATAATGAAAACAATTAAGGTCTTGTCTGATTTTTGACACTAAAAACAAAAGAATGGTTTTATTTTTTTTAATTCATTAAAAAATTTGAAGAATTCTATTAATGTGTACCAACCTCTCTTGTTTGAGTAACACCAATATACTTGTCATAGCCTCAGCATGTGCTGAAAACAAAAACAGTTAACAATAGAATTAAGTATTGTAAATCAATGAATTAATACTAGCATAAAATTAAAGAAAAACAAATGATGACAGCATAGACACAATAATAAATAATCATTTTAATAAATAACAAAGCATTATGCATTAATAAAAATACTTAATTACACTCAAATATTATCTAATTTATTTAATAAAAATAAATTTTAGTGTCCTGTTGAAGGGGACTGGGTTATAAGGAAAAAAACTGCATTATAATTTAAATGATGTTTAGCTATTTAGGGCACTTTTTTTTATTTTTCAGTTTTTACCAACAAATTTCCCTATGAGAAATTCCATGAGTTTTTCCAGGTTTTACAAACAATTTCCCTCATACATAATTTATGAATTAAATTTTATATGTATTTATTTCTATCAAAGTAATTATATGTGTATTTTAAATCTGATTTCTATTGCATTAATTTAATACCCTTGAAACACCAATCTCATTCCAATTACTTGCTATCTTTAATATACATATTCTTTTCTTGTTTTAATCATTGATCTCGTCTTTCATATTTGCCTTTTTTCACATTTTCTGTTACCCTCAGATCAATGTTTGCCACTATTGTAAATATGTTTATATATAAATAATTAATAACTCTTTCCTTTTAATATTATACAATGTTAGCAATGATCCAAGGCTCCCCAATCGTTGGCATTGTCAATTTGATCCGGTGGCAATAATCTTTTTTTTTAAATAAACAAAAAAACACCCTGATTTTTATTACCAATATGAAAAAATATGAATTTTCCAG
>JAULBS010139418.1:0-12820 GCA_032355785.1 Symmetromphalus regularis | reverse complement strand
CAGTGAAAACAATTCAGGTGTTCGATAACTTTACCGATTTTGGCAATTTTAAAATGGACTGAACAAACAAAAACTATATTTTTTCATGATTATTGGACTTACTTCAGTCTAATGTAACTAATTTTGGTTTTTAGTGTAAGCGTTATTTTTCTATTTCACCCTTCGAAATTTGGCTTTTGGAGAAACAAAAAACCGAAATCAAGAAAACAGTGATGACATTTGCAGGCCTACCCAAGACTATCTGTTTGTTATTGTTTTCAGTTTTAATGCTGTAACAAAAGGTTGGACATTTTTCAAATAATCTGATGGTCGGATAATCTGATTTTTCAAATAATCTCGTGATGTGTTAAAACTCAAATTTTCATATCACTTGTTGACATAAAAATTGTATTCAACAAAATCCATGGAATAGCCTGTATATATTCCATTCTATTCATGTGTACCATTTGTGGTATTGATTAATTAAGTACAAGTCAATTAATAAATATTTATCTTATAATTGACCAAAATCATGACTTTAGTGACAGACGTAGCCATTGGTATATCCCTACTCCCCCACCTCAACCACAAAAAAGGAAGATTAAATTATTAAAATCCTACCATTCATGAAGGATTATAGAGAGTGTGCATGGAGACTCGCTTTGTCCCACAGACTATGTCGATAATATTATGCATCACAATAGCAATATTTGATATACCTGGTAATGTTCAAAGTATGATATCTCATTAAGATTTAACTCTAGGTGGGTGATTGTGGTGTCAAGTGAAAGCTATGATAATGCAGAATACAAGGAGCCAGTAAATATATAACTTACAGTTCATGTGTTTATGTCAAAAAGAAAATATTATAATAATTGAGGTATTTTATGGGCTGCCGAAATAACAAATGGGGTGTGGTTCTTTAATGATGATTTAGTCATAGATTAATTGCACCAATTCTATATTACTATACACCATAAAAACCAGCAGATCATAAGCTTTCATTTGGTATATAATACTTGTCCAAAAACCATTTGTTGGCATTATGGTGAAGAGAATAGTGAGTGTACAGATGTTTACATGAGGTCATCAAAAACTTAACATTTTTAGGGTACTTTCCAATATTGGTTAAATTTGGGTAGTAGATTCCAAAATGTTTAATGTTACCAGTTAATTTCGTGTTTAGGACATGTTTGCTAAAAACATAGTGTAGGGGTGTGCACATGGACCCTATCTGGCCTTGGAATTTTTAATTTTTTTAAAGTACGAGAAAAGGGGGGTCCGGACCCCCTGAACCATCCTCTTGATCCACTACTGAAATGTATGTACCAGTGAATTCCATGACACTTAAACCTTTGTGTAGACATAAAACAACTGTTCTACACAGAATCATAACAAACCTATGCCATTTTCCTTCGTTTTAGAGTCATTAGTGGCCATCTTGGATTTGATCCAGTTTTAACCCCTTTCTGGGGGTCAGAGTTTGGTAGACTTTTTTCCTACCATTGAATACATCCCATAGATCACAAAAACACTGAGAAACTTTTTGTTAGAATTTTTTAGGGATGTTAGCAGATTTGTGCATAAATTGATCCGCCTGAAAGTACTGTTAAGTGATAAGAATTAAAAATTTTAACTTACCCACAAAAAAGAAGCGAATTGTTTTGTTTCACGTTTTATGCTAAAATTCACAATGTCATTTAGTTGCATTATAGTAAGAACCAGTGGACCCATTTGCAGTTTGGGCTGTTTTTCGTTCCAGCCAGTGGTCCACAACTGGTTCATCAAAGGCCATGGTATGTGTTGTCCTGTCTGTGGGACAGTGCATATAAAAGACCCCTTGCAGCTTATGTGGCAGCAGCGGGTTTCCTGTCAGAATGACCATATGATTGACGTCCAATAACCGATGATAAGATATAAATCAATGTATTCCAGAGGCGTCGTTAAATAAAACAAACTTTTCTTTACTTTATAGTAAGAACACTCGAAATATATGAAGGTGAGGCACATGGACACAACTAATTATGCACACATTAATTCCAAAGTAAATAAAAACCCATATTGCATGCAGTTCCATTTGTTTGACAATCCAACATTAGACTCTGTACGACCAAACGTAATGGCTGGGTCTAAATGTGTGACGTCAATATTTTTGCTGCAAATATTAATGATTACATCATATAATGTAGTTAGTCTATACCCTAAATAAAACTCTTATTAACAGCAGACATCTGCCACTGAATGTAAACAAGTGAATACTATTTATTTATCATTGAAAATAACAGATTCAAAGCTGTTGATGTGAAAGCATTTATCAACGAACAAGAAAGCCGGAGTACAATTTTAAAATACTAGAAAGTGGACTATTTTTTAAAAGTGTATATATACACACTAGTAGTAGTGAAATGACGTAAATGGACGGTTTGCATTTACACAATGTAGCATAATTTCAATGTAGTAAACAGAAATACTGAAAAATTGTAAGTGTTGCTGTTCATTTTCATGCACAAAATCAGTTTGCCATTTTCATATATAGAGAATTTAAAAAAATACTATTTTCATGTTAAATATTTAATGTACTGTAAAATAAACAAATACATTTATTTAAAAACTGGCTTCCTTTTTACAATTTTACTCCAGTTTTACCCATTTTCTTCTGAAAAGAATAAGAGAAAAAGTCTCTTTTATATTGGGTGGGGATGGATAGGGAAATCCCACCCTCAGGGTCACAAAAGCCTCCAGTTTTCACCTGATTTAGTGCCGCTCGGGTGGGATTTCCCCATCCTACCCCACCCAATATAAAAAAGTCTTATATTCTTCCTTTTTTGGTCTCCAGTTCTGTGAGCCTCGGTGGTCCAGTGCTAGAATATAGGACACTTGAACTGAAGATCGTAATAGCGATTTCTGTATGCATTACAAATTGCTTGTCGCATATCATTATGTAATTTCATACCTCACCAAAATAACCAAACTTAGAATAATAAGTCCCAAATCATTCAATACAAATTATACAGTTCATTACACTTAATTACATTCCTGATAATAGCATATTCCTGTTATTTGAGTACTGTTCCAATGCACAGATACACTTCAATGCAAATACAGAAAGTTTCCATTTAGTTACATAACTTTTCTTTTCAATGTAGTTAGTGGCAAACAAAACTTTTTAAAAATTGAGAAAAAATTTAAGTTTGTTTTATTTAATGACGCCTTTAGAGCAAGTTGATTTTTATCTTATAATCGGCTATTGTTTTTAGAGGAAACCCATTGCTGCCACATAGATAAGCAGCAAGGGATATTTTATATGCACCATCCCACAGACAGGACAGCACATACCAGGGCATTTTTTGAACCAGTTGTGGACCACTGGATGGAACGAAAAATAGCCATACTGCAAATGGATCCACTAAGAAGGATCGATCTGATGACCAACCGGTTCACAGGTGGATACACTACTGTTTGAGCTACATCCCACTCCCAAATTGAGAAACAACCTCAATACATGGGTAAACATAAACGTTTGTCACATAATCATAAAATTACCATACAGGCAACTTTATCTTATACAATATGTTATAACATTCAGATTACAGAGAATTATTTTAATGGTACATTTACTGATTTTTGTTATGAATGTTAGATAGATATTCTTTGATTTTAAGTCAGAATTCTGCAAGACTAGTTACATGACCATAAAAATTGTTACATGTTCTAAAATTAGTATTTCTGATAAAGGAATAATCCTGCTACTTGCATAATTGTCACTTTAAGGACACGACTGGTGGACGCTACAAAGTGTAACAACTACAAGAAACCAATGTCTAAAACTATTTATTAAATAATTGACCAAAATAGAAGACAAAAAAAGGATTTTTTCTTTAATGACACCCAAGCACTTTTGTGTCAAACTCATGGTATTTGTGAAACATTTTTCACAGAAAAAACCTGTAACCACCACACAGACTATTCTTTCTGATTAATAACAGGACGGTACATACTATCATCTTTTATTACACTAGTTGTGAACTACTGGCTGGGACAAGACACAGCCCAGCAGATCGACAAGTAGCAAATCATACTCACTCCACTCTAGACCTGTGCCTACTTATGAAATTAAAGAAAGAAAACATATTGTCACAAATCAACACATATTAATTTTTAATTTTTTTTTACAAAGGGCATTTTTCTCAATTGTAAACTACAAATTAAGAATAAGATAGAATTAAAAATTTCTCAGTAATAAGTTGACACCTACCAATGTTTTCTCGACAACTTGAAAAGTGGCCATGTTGTGAAGGTATTCCCTGGCCTCAACCGCACTACAGTGCTAACTTAATGGAAAAGCCTTAACGTCTACCGCGATCACAGTTACTCGAGCATATCCCTGTGTTTTGTGACAGCAAACTCTCAGCAAACACACAGCCCAGAATGCATAGCAGAAACGCTTTGTCCGGCACTAATAGTCTGCGATTAGCTTCATTGTTAGATAACCATTATATTCCTGGTTAATGAGCCAATCCTATAAGTCACCGTGCTGGTCATTTCCGAATGCAATCTGTTACTGAGACAGCAAAAACAGGCCAGTTTAAGTAATAAGTGGCAGTCAGATTAGTGAGACCCTCGTGCCTCAAGATAGAGCACTCTCACCATGGAATAGATTAGACCCATTTGGGGTTTTAATAAAGGGCTCAGTAAATTAAAATGACTTTCTATTACATGATCATGTTGAGATTAATGCTTTATTATCATTCAGTTTGAGATGTTTTAGAAAAGTGATTGATAGGTGGATAAGACCTTATTTTATACAAAATGTAATAAAATAGTAATATAATGGTAAAGAAATACAGAGAACAATGTTCAAATGGTCTCTTCTGTGTAATACCTACTGTGAAATACTTTATTTTCAAGTTAATAAATTTGGGGATTTTCTAAAAATCAGTCACTTCATGAGCATTTATCTTCCAAAAAATAGAATTTTCTATATTAAATAAATTTGTGTGTGAAATAAAATTTTCATATTTCTTAAAGGAAAGGAATGCTTTTTTAACAACACCCCAGCTGTTCATTCAGCGGCTGTCAGGTATCAGACATTTTGTTTCGTGACTCATGGTCTTCAGAAGAAACCTGCTACCACCACATAGGCTACTTTCTGATTAACAGCAAGGGATCTTTAATATGCACTTTCCAACAGACAGGACAGCACATACCACACCCTTTGATGAAACAGTTGAGGTCCCCTGGTCGGTGCATGTGGTATTCATCTACCCACTGAGCCATACAGAAAACTCACTCAGGGTTTTAGCTGGTATTGAGATTAAAAATCTCATGCCTCGATTGAGACTTGATCCCGTTACCTACTGTAGTCTGAGAGCATAACCGAAACACCACTGGGACTGGTTAAATGTCTTTAATAAGAAGAAATAACAGTAACAACTCCCTAAGGATCTTATATCAATAACTCCACCATATGCTTGATGCACAAAAATGTAGTAAAAGTTACACCCCATAAATCAATGATCAAGATATGAAGCTTATCAACTGAACAACATGGAAATCTAAATAAACATTGATCAGTCATTTATCAACCTGTATTAGATCTGACACCTATAAACACTGGGGAAAACACTTCAAAGTATGTAAATGCTCAGGCAATTCCAATGGCTTCTGCCCAACATACCTGGTAGACCTTGTCATGCAAATGCATCCATTTTTATTTGCAAGTCTGATGACAATTTTAATAATTATTAAGCAACAAAAAGTAAATGAAGTGCTTTTTGAAGTAAATCAGTCAGTGTTTTGGGTGCAAAATGTAATGAATACAGTTAGAAGTTGTCAAAGTAGTCGTATTGGTGAAATCCAGACCATGGTTTGAAATTAACAAATACTAGCAAGTCCCTGCTGGATATCTGTTCATGAGCCGATTAAAATATAAAAATCTACTCAAAAGGCTTGCAACATTTCCAGCTAGGCATATTTAAACCCATTCTGGACTGGCAAGAAAATAAGCTAATTTCGTACCATGCTGACATTTTCATAGCAATATATTCATAATATAATATGCAATTTTATGTAATATGAATCAAAATGTTATATACTTTTTGTTATATATAAATTAATAAAACTAAACATTTATTTTTTGAGCTAGATTTTAAAAACAAAATGTTTAGTTTTTTGGTGGCAGATATACCACAGAGATTATATACATTTATCTGGAGTCAACAAACTATAATTAATTAATTTTAACATGCGGTACCTAGGGTATTAAAAATAGTTTGTTGCAAGGCAACCATATAGATTAACCGTTAACTGTATTCAAAAGAGATATCGGAAAAAGTACTTTTGTTATTAAATATGTATATTATAACTTCATTGTAAAATAAAGCTAAAGATCCTATGAGCCTGAATCTGAAGAGAAAAAAATAACATGACATAATGTCAGCATATGAAATTAGCCTGCCCTACTAGTTATTAAGCTCACAGGTTTAATCAAATTTACAAAAATTACATAGGCCTGGTTACTTCTACAACTAGACCATTAGTAAAATACATTTTTGAAAAAAATGGCTACTTTTCAACCCTGAGAATGTACAAAGTATGATATCTGAGTTACCTCATCTGTCATAAATTACTTCAAGGATACTGGTGAGGCTAACATCTGAACAATCCATCAAATCACTTTTGTTCTTTTAATGGATGACCAGAATATTGTAAGTTTTACAAATTATATATCTATGGATGACCAGAATACCGAACATTTTATAAATTATTTGTTTATCGATGACCAGAATAATGAACATTTTACTAATTATTTGTCTATGGATGACCAGAATACTTAATATTTTATAATTTTTTTTATCTATGGATGACCAGAATACTTAATATTTTATAAATTATTTATCAACCGATGACCAGAACAATGAACATTTTACAAATAATTTGTGAATAACCAGAATACTGAACATTTTACAAATTATTTATCTATGGATGACCAGAATACTGAACATTTTAAAAATGATTGATCTACAAATGTATGGATGACCAGAATACTGAACATTTTATAAAGTATTTGTCTATGGATGACCAGAATACTGAACATTTTACAAATTATTTGTCTATAGATGACAGAAATACTGAACAATTTACAAATTATTTGTGAATAACCAGAATACTGAACATTTTATAAATTATTTGTGAATAACCAGAATACTGAACATTTTACAAATTATTTGTGAATAACTAGAATACTGTACATTTTATAAATTTGTCTATAGATGACCAGAAAACAGAACATTTCTACAAATTATCTGACTGTACTAGAGGGGTCGTTAAATAAAACAAACTTTACTTTACTTTACAAAGATCTAATGTCAAGGTTTTTCCAGTAATATGCACAAGGTCAAATCATAAATCCAATAAGCACCTATAGCTTGCAGGCAATATTAGGATTAACAGGTGAGGATTATGTGGCTAACATAATCAACTGAAACATTATGTAACACAGGATTCCATAACAAGATTTCTCCAAGCTTCAAATGCTCCCTGACTAACTGTTTAAACACACTGACACCAACTAAACTGATACTAATAGAACTATTCATATGACAACACTTTCACAAGAGTTATTTCCCTTAACAGCTACGTTGGAGATTGTAGTTGGAGAATGTCTATTCTTACCATTGGCCCCAGTAGTGCAGTGGTAGGTACTAGGATCAAATCTCAGTAAATACATGGAATTTTTAATTTCAGTACTTCAACCCAGAGTGAATGTTCTGCAAGGTTCACTAGGTTAATGTACACTATTCATGTCAGTCTGTGGTCCACAACTTATTTAGCAAAGGCCATGGTTTATGCTATCCTGTATGTGCACGTAAAAGAGTAGCCATAGTTAACCCATTCATTGAGCAAAACCTTTAAAATGTAAACAGATGTTTTCATTAAATACTAGTGAAAATTAAGATTAACCTGTACAGTTATAGGCCTACATGGATTTTAACAAGATCACAATGTAATCATTTTGGATTTTGTATGCTGTGTTATAAAATCATTTTCACTTTACTTATGGGAATAACAAAACATAAACCAATATATTTTGATTATTCAGATTATATATTGCTCATTAAAATTAATCTGTAATGGTGTATACACAATTTAATGAGGATACAATAAAATAAATAATTATTTTGTATGTTGGGTCGTAAAATCATTTCAACTTCACTTTTTGGAATAACAAAACATAAACCAATATATTTTGATTATTCAGATTATATTGAGCATTTAAATTAACCTGTAAAGAAATATGTACAATTTGACGAGGATACAATAAAATAAAAATAAAAATTCTATTTTGTATGCTGTCATAAAATCATTTCCACTTCGGTTGTTCGAATAACAAAACATAAACCAATATATTTTGATTATTCAGATTATATTGAGCATTTAAATTAACCTGTAAAGAATTATATACAATTTGACGAGCACACAATAAAATAAATAATTATTTTGTATTTTAAAGGTGCTGTGAATCTGAGGCTGTAAAATTAGTTCCACTTTGCTTGTTAGAACAACAAAACATACACCAATACATTTTGATTAGATACTATTGTGAAGCTGCATTAACCTGTAAAAGCATGCATGCTCTACGACGAGCCCACAATGACTTATGAATACGATCATTCGACCGATGGTCCACTGCTCACTGTCATGTTGAATAGTTCAACAACAATGTCAGTGACTAACACGTGTGTCCCACACAATATATCATGATGAAAAGCCAGACATAAATAGTGTGGTGCCAGTAACTACAATACCCTTTGAGACAAGCTACGGGTAACAATAAGTAATGGTGGGTATGTCTAGAAACCTCACATTACTGAATAACAATCGAATAAGGAGATTTATGATTCTGAAACCCTATCTGGAGCTAGGACATAATTGATCTGCTGGTTTAAAAAATATTTATTATTATTATTTTCTAATTTATTTATTTATTAATTATATTATTATTATTATTTGTATACCTCTGGTATCTCTTATAGAGTATAGCAGGTATTTCATCTACAACACAGAGGTCATAAAAATATACAACAGGTAATTTTAAACAGGTGCAACAGTGTTAGACTGATATCTCAATATATTAACTTTTACATTAAAATGAGATTGATTTTCGTATGCATTAAAAAATTGTAAAGTTTGTTTGGAAATCATATTCTTCTAATAGAACGAAACTGACAATGAGGCCTTATTTTGTTTCTTTGTTTACAGATTTGCCAAACTTAAAAATGATTAAATTGAAATAAAAATGAACTGAAAGAATAAACTGAACCACGATCCAAAAAAACCAACAACCCCACAATAAAACAATAGAAGATCTATATTGTGAATAACACCATCACCACAGAAAATGCAATGAATAAAACATTTCATTTTTTCCCCCTCCTTCCAGTTATTATTTACAAAGTATCAATAAACAAAAACTTTCAATGCCAATGTTTTTGTCCACCCAAGGTTTTAAATTAAAAATATTTGTAAACCCAATAAAACAAAATCCCTTAAAATAACAGATATTACAATGTAACCCCAACTATTGAACTATGCCAGTATTAAAATACTTTCTACAATTTTTACGAAAACTTTAATTATGTTCTACTGTAACCACCCTATAATTATTTTGTAAACTTTATTAATTTTCAAGTACAACATTCATTTTTCGGATAAATTTTATCACTACACAGTTGAATACAGGTCCAAATAGCTAGTGGATGCTTACTAGACAAGTTTTTGCACTTCATGTTAAATCCAAAGAATGGCCGGAACCAGTGAAATTGCTACATAGTACCCTCGAAGCCTGGTAAGATTGGTAACTTAATTTTACAACCGTAGTCTCATCTGTTTCAATAAATATGAATGCAAAGTGTGTATCAGGGAAAATTATGAGCAAAGTTTTGCTATTAGTACTAAGTAGTACAGCTAGATATGCAAAACAAAAATCATGAAATAAGAGAAATACGTGGTTATTCAGTCTGAGTGGACTTTTGCTTTAGAAGATTCTGTTTTGCACCACTCTGGTTAAAAGTAGTGTGCCAAGTATGAGCTTTAAGTTTAAACAAAATCAGTAAATGCAAATATTTATTGAGACTGAGTCATAGCAATCATCCTCAAAATGTACTACATGTACACAGACACACACAATCATTTAACATTTTGTTTTGCTCATAACAAATACAAATACAACTTCTTATACGCCATTTCATAAACTTTTTGTAAAAATCAGAATCATAAGCCTATGTTTCTTGTATTGATCAAGTCAGATATTCAAGCAATTTTTAGTTTTTCATCATTTAATTGTTTAAATTTATTGCAAATTTCCCCAAATCCAAACAAAACACTTCCCCAAAAACAAAGTTTAGAATAGTAATACATATAAGATATCCTATTTAAAAAGAAAATTCTGTGTGTATTTAGACATCCTATACACTTGTGTTAAAAAATCTTATATTCAGATGTATTTGTGTAAACAAAGGATATAATTTTTATAATGATAACAAATGTATTTTATAGTAAAAATCATGGTAACTTAATAAATGTGGCAACTCAAAGGTCAACAGAATCATATTTTATGGTAAACTCCAAATGGGTTCCGATACATTAACCTTATTTCAATGCCTGTATATATGTACATCAGGTGCTCATTCAAATGGCTAAGTGCCTCAACAGATTTATAATTTGATGTAAGTACATTAAAACATTTTCATGACCGAAATGGCTAATATAATAAGGTTTGCATTAAAAATAGACATTAGATTTTTTTTTTTAAAGCAATAAAAAAATTAAAACACTACTTATTATATAAATGAAATTAATTAGAATTTTGACCAAATCCTGTGTTTAAAAAACTTAGATATAAAGCTTAAAGAAATAATTGATTATTATTACCCTAAATCTCACTAACTGTTAGAATATATTTTGTTACCTGTAGTATTTCAAAATGTGCATTACATAGATTTTTGGAGTATTGTAACTTCTAATTCCATGGTTTATTTGTTTGTTTTGTTTAGCGACATCACTAGAACACATTGATATATTAATCATCAACAATTTTGATACATAGTCAAGTGTGAGCCATCTTCTGAAAGGTTTTGAACCACTGTCTTCAGCTTTTTATCATTTATGTCTTTTTCACTTTCATTGACTAATTTTATTTTTGAGGAAAAGTATGAAATATTCAATGAGCAAAAAATAAATAAAAGTCAATACAACCCCTAAAAGTAACTTACATGAAGATAAAATAAATAAAGAAGTAACTAAATAACAATTACTTCACTGTAAGATCAAAGAGCATGATTTTCTATTTATTAGGGAGTTAATGAAGTGCCAAAAGGTACATTTAGACAACTTCATTAATGTTAGAAACTTTAATTAGACACAAAAATATCACCTGGCAGACGTCAGCACAGGCATTATCCCACAAAGGTGATAAATTAATTGATACTTAATGATGATCTAACACTAGATTAACTTCTGACCGGTAAGATTTTTTCTGTTCAAAGCAGACCAACAATACCAAGGTCATTAGAGCATGCCCTTCCCACAAAACAACATACAATGCCCTTGAACACAATCTCTGACCTTGGCACTCCTTTTAAAAGAAGTGACATCATTCATAGACTGAATTGACCAGTGGTCCACAAAGGGTTTCTTAAAGGCTGCAGTTTCTACTATTATGTCTGTGAGACAGTGCATATAAAAGATCCCTTGCTGATTATCAGTATGAGTACCCATATTAATGTGATGGCAACAGGTTTCATCTCTCCTACTAACACTAATCTCTATCCCGGACAGACAGCACAGGAAGCTGAGTTGTATGCACAGGATAACATGCTTGAACCATAATTGGATAGAAGCATGAAAATAAGAATAACCAATCAACCAATTATCTGATTTTGTTTAATGACACCATTAGAACATACTGATTTACTAGTCACTGCTATTGGATGTGAAACATTTGATAATTTTGACAGATCAATAGTCACCAGAAGAAACCAGCTATATTTTTTCAATAACATCAAGGGATCTTTTATATTGAATTCCACACAGAACAGGACAGCATATACCACAAGTGTTGATATGCCAGTCATGAGGCACTGCGCAGGACAAGAGAGTCCACTAAGAGGATTTGATCCAATGACAGAAGCACCTCAGGAGAATGCTCTACAGGCTGAGCTAGATCCCACCTAGTAACCACCTCAAGATATTTTTTGTTTTTTTAAATATATATTTTCTCTGTTCCAAAAATATAACTAGGGTATAAAACACTGGATTAAATTTCTGTATGTTCAAACTTTTTCATAATAGTATCTACAAACACACTGATCTGAAGTTACAATAATACCGTTGCCTATACTCAGTGACAAAATATCCACCAATGAGACAACACTGAACTGAAGTGTTTGCAAATAACTACTTATGAATGTGCATATCCGGGTAGGTTTAATATTTAGTTATGAAGCAATCTATACTTAAATTTAGTAAGAAGGAAAAAAAGGTCTCAACTTTCTGTGTGTAAGAAAAAAGGATGCAAAATGTTTGTGGAGATAATTTACATTTAGAGTATGTGCATGCGTATGTGTGTGTTTGTATGTGTTTGTGTATAAGTATGTGTGTGTATATATATATTTAAGAATTGAATTTCATAATGTTTGAGGTTCATGGAAGTATAAACCGCAAAACCAATTTACACACTGTATGAACAGCGTAGCGCAGAGCCATTCATATCAAAGTGTGTAAAGCTGTTTTGTGGTTCATACTTCCATGAACCTCAAACATTATCAAGTTCAATTCTTAT